>OZ022263.1:95309189-95486689 GCA_963978885.1 Nemotelus pantherinus | reverse complement strand
TTGCGAACATTAACAATGAAAATAAGTTACCAAGGTTTAAATTTTTTAGGTTTTAGAAATTTTTTAGTTCGAAACATCTTTCGTTTTTTGACCCTAAACATCTTTCTATCCGTGTAACTTTCGACGAAATCATCGGATAAAATCGAAATCGATAGAGTTATTGGATTTTGACGTGAAGCAATTGTAGGAGACCTTTAGTTGCAGTACTGGTAAAGTGTTGCAAGCACTAATAGTCTGGGGAAATTTAACATGGTGTTTCGGAAAAATTAGAGGAAAGCTGAATTTTGGTGTGAACCTTAGTAAACATAGAAAAACCTACTCACAAGCATTCCAAATCGTAATCAAAATCGGATAATATCAACATGCCGTTAAGAAAGAGGATGCTGTTAGTAACAAATGTTTAGATCAATATATCTGAAAAACGGTAGTGGTTACAAGAAAAAGTTAAGACCTTTTTTGTTGGAAATTTTCTGAGCTGCATTCGTCATACGTTTTTTTTGTGAAGACGTGACCGTTACTGAGATATTTAGGAAAGGTAACTTTTAGTGAACTTTGACCTCGTATAAAAAGTAACACAGAAATCGGATCGATGGGGAATTTTGACATTTTGTTCAACACGGCACTACTATGGTTCACACCAAAATTCAGCTTTCCACTAATATTTCCGAAGTTTTGCCTTTTTTATGTCGGATTTCACTGGACTATAATCATTTTCTTTGTTTATATTCTTTGAACCGAATTTATTCCTTTCTTCCGACTGAGGAATTAGAATGAGAATATTAATTCATAGAAACTGCTCGTCCACGTCCCCGAAAAAGACATTTTAATTATGAAACGGCGATAAGCCCATTTTAGACCCAAAGAAAAATTTTAAAATATAATACTTTTTTTTTTACTTCCACATTCAGACGCGGCTACCATGAAACTCAATGAAATATTCCATTTGCCAATAGAACACAATTACATTGTTTCGTTTTTGCAAAACACTGTGAACTTGAACAAATTGGAAACGGATTCAAAAAAAGCGCAATGTCTCAACGTACAGCAAAATTAGAATATGAAAAGATAATAGTTCAGATATTGATGCGGAGGAACTATTCAATGAGCTAAAATTGCTACCAATATTCTTTACAAGTAAAGACACAAATCTACTTGATGTTTTAATTTATAATAATTGAAATAATTCAATGTCTATGGTTTCTTATATTTCGACATTTTACCTGATATATTTAACATTTCCTGTGACAGTATTTATATATTTAACATTTCCTGTGACAGTATTTATATACAACTAGGACAGCTTATAAATAAAATCATATAATAACAAGTAGAAAATAAAAACAGATAATACAAATTGAAAAAATTACAAATATGCAATGCAAAGCCACGAAGGCAAAATAGATAGGCTATTTAATCAGCAGCAAATATGCTACGAATAGTAATTTTCAAGGTTGCTAGAAAGTGTGGAAGAGGGCCACGTTGGACGCCGTTATGGATTCAAATGGTACTTCAAATACAACGGAGGATCTAATTTGCCTCTCACACTGCCGTTCATTAATCAAGGATGCTATAGATGAAGTCAGATAGCCACGGCAGATTTTGAACAGAAATCATTCATCCAGGTAAACTTTGCGTTTTGCTAAGAGAGGGAGATTAAGGAGTGATAAGCGCTCATCTATAGGCATGTAGGGAAGATTATATTTAAAGAATAGAGTGCGAATGAACCTCCGCTGAACAGATTCAATGGCATCAGAAAGATAAGTGAAACAAGGAGACCAGACTTAACTGCAGTATTCAAGTTTGGAGCGAACAAGTTACATATGAGAGACCACATCCCAACTATGGAAAACATTGTCATGCATCTGCATTTAGTTTGCGAGATGCAGAAATCCTAGATTTAAGTAAAACTGACACCGTATGGAAAACATTATAAACTTTTCTAGACAATTCTAAAAAACCAGTCGCTCTATCAACAGTGTCAAAATTATAAATCTATCAAATGAAATAGTCGTGGGAGCCAGTCGTCGCGAATCAATTCATTATGTTGTATTAATTCATTGTAACCATCCCATACAAGTGTTTGAATAAAAGATTATCTGGATTCGGAAATTGGTGACTTGATCTTCTTTTAATTTTCAGTTGAATAATTATTATTTTTCGTCCGCTCGGCCCGCTGCTAGGTAATTAGCTAGGGTAACAAATATCTTAAGGCATGTAAAAATGCTAGAAAGAATTTTGGCAGGAATGTATAGAAAGGCCAGCAATACGTAAGCTGCTATTATAGTCCAGTGAAATCCGACACAAAACAAGCGAAACTTCGGAAAAATTAGGGGAAAGCTGAATTTTGGTGCGAGCCTTGGTATTGGCGTGTTGCCCAAAATGTCACTTTTTATACGGGGTCAAAGGTCACCGAAAGTTACCTTTCCAAAATATCTCAGCAACGGTTACGTCTTCAGAAAAACAATGTATTACGAATTTGTAGCTTAAAAATTTCCAACAAAAAAAACTTTATAACTTTTTCTTGTAACCATAACCGTTTTTGAGTTATCTTGAGCTAAACATTTGTTACTAACAGCATCCTCTTTCTCACGGCATGTTAATATTATCCGATTTTGATCACGACTTGGCAGGTTTGTGAGTTTATTTTTCTATGTTTAAGAGGCGCATTAAAAAATCATGATTACAAACTTATCTACCACACTCCAGGGTAGGTGGAAAAGTGAGCTCCGAAAAGTTATCACCACCCCCCGCCCTCCTTTGCCATAAAACTTGAAGGGACATCTGCTCGCTACTCTCTTCTCGGAAATAAACTGTATTGCTGCATCATGTATGGGATATTCCACGAAGGAGCAGGACAAAGCAACAACATTGCAGGTGAAAATAGGTTTGGTAACATATCAGTATGAAAAAGCAAGATAATTCTCCATATAATTATTATAATTCTGTAAACGCTCATTCTTGACATTATAGGAGCTCAACCCGCTGCAGACTATCGCCGAATAATCCATTTTTTTACCAATCCTGTGATGACTGCATAGCCAATAGCAAAACCAATTTGCACCTGAAATTAGCTGACCTTGCTTTGATCGTTCATGGGATAAGACGGTATGGAAAAAAAACTAAAAAACCGGTTATTTTGGAATGGTTCGTTTGCGGGGATGGTTTGGGTGTTGGTATAGGGCTGGTCTTGCGATGTCAATAATAGGCAATTATCAGAATAAAAAGTGATCCTATCTTGCTTAACAGTGGGCAAAGAGTAGGCAACGAGCTCATTTCTGAAGATTTGGGACGAATGCTCAGGTATACCATTTTATGGCAAAGGGGGAGGGAGGAACTTTTCGGAGCACACTTTCCCATCTACCCTGGAGTATGGTAGATAACTTTATTTACATGTTTTTTTTATGCGCCTCTTAAACATAGAAAAACAAACTCACAAACATGCCAAGTCGTAATCAAAATCGGATAATATTAACATGCCGTGAGAATGAGGATGCTGTTAGTAACAAATGTTTAGGTCAAGATAACTCAAAAACGGTTATGGTTACAAGAAAAATTTATATAGTTTTTTTGTTGGAAATTTTAAAGCTACAAATTCGTCATACATTGTTTTTCTGGAGACGTAACCGTTACTGAGATATTTAGGAAAGGTCACTTGTGGTGACCTTTTACCCCGTATAAAAAGTGACGCAGCACTCGGATCGATGAGGACTTTTGACATTTTGTTCAACACGCTAGTACCAAGGTTCACACCAAAATTCAGCTTTCTCCTAATTTTTCCGAAGCACCATGTTAGATTTCCTTGGACAATTAGTAACGAAACGAACATGCGTATCAAATTTAAGTTTATGATCAAAAGTGACACACTGGAGAGTAAGACAAAACAGGTGCGATTAATTAAGAACGAACATATTCAAAAAATTAAAGGCTCACATATACCATAGTGGTTTACTTTTAGTGGAAGAAGCTCAAGTTTGACATAGTTAAATGCTTTTGAGATATCTGTATATTTAGCATCTTTACAGTTCCGATTTAATGCCGAGACCACTGCATAATAAAGTTCAATGAGATCTGTAGCTATGTTGGTGAGGTGCGAGAGCATAGCTAAAAGAGTTATAAATTTTGTTAAATACGAAACATTCAATGATTTTGGAAAAACAGAGAAGGATGAAATAGGGCGATAATTTTTCATCAGATTCGAAAATGGGGAACAATTTTGGCAGTTTTCAAGAGGAAGGCACTTTACCAACACAAAATAATATTAAATAAAATTGAAAGAGGAACAAACAAGAAAGATGCATTTCATAAAAAAGTTAGAAAGGTCATCATTGCCTAGAGAGTAATTTGAATCAAGAGACGATATAAGAGATTCAACTTCAAAATCATTAGTCGAGAGTGAAAAAAGACAAGAAGGGAAGGAAATCAAAAAAAAATTTCCAAGAAGAGAGAATCATTGAGTCATATTTTATTATTTATTTATTTATTCAGCAAACAAGGTGTACATGTATAGAAGAATAAAAATATTACATGCATAACATTACAAAAGAAAATAAAAAAAAACCATATATGAATACAATAAATTAGTTACAAATAGATAACAAATAAAGTAATAAATAAATGACAAATAACTAAATGAATAACAGTTAAATACCAAATTTTAATTTTAAATATACAATACATATGTATATGTTAGTATGGTGGGGGAAGGGGGAGACTATGAAGAGAGAGCTGTGATAATGTTATTTTTAAAAGTTGCTTACCGTAGGGGAAAAGTTGCGATATGATAGGGGAAAAGTTTTCGCTCACGCTATTGAATAGCCTGCAGCACCTATTTATTGGCTCGTTTGCTGCATATGCACTGAGAAAACACATGGCGCCAGACGCCATAATTTATAGACTTCTGGCGCCATGTACATAGTCGATTTAGGGATTGTAATAAAATATAGCGCCACACGCCATAATACATGGCGAAAAGTACATAGGCCTACACGCCATGTACTATAGTCTTCCACGCCATGTACATGGCGTGGCGGACTATATTACATGGCGTGGAGAACTATAGTGCTTGGCGTGGAGAGCTACAACACATGGCGTGGAGGACTATACTGTATGGCGTGGAGGACTATACTGTATGGCGTGGAGGACTATACTGTATGTCGTGGAGGACTATACTGTATGGCGTGGAGGACTATAGTACATGGCGTGGAGGACTATAGTACATGGCGTGGCGGACTATAGTACATGGCGTGGAGGACTATAGTACATGGCGTCAAGGACTATAGTACATGGCGTGAGGGACTATAGTACATGGCGTGAAGGACTATAGTACATGGCGTGAAGGACTATATTACATGGCATGGATGACTATAGTACATGGCGTGGAAGACTATAGTACATGGCGTGGAAGACTATAGTACATTGAAGAAGCAAATCAGTCAAAACAGTGCTACTTACCATAAATGAGCACACGGAGAAGTCACTTGCTTGCAACAAACAGGCGCTGGCTGCATTTAGAGTCGCCGAAGGAGCCATTCAATAATATGCGCCCTTAGCCGATTGAGAATGTTGTCGATCTATCGACGATACTCAAGTATCACTTGCTGACATTTATAGATCCCCTCACACAGTATGGCTGCGAGTTATAATTGGAGTGCCATGAGCCATATTACATGGCTCATGGCACTATGTAATATGGCGTGTGGGGCCATAATTTCTGCGCCATGTAATTATGGCGCTAGGAGCTATACTGCATGGCTCAGGGCACTATGTGCATAGCGTGTGGCACCATAAATGCTGTGCCATGTAACATGAGACCACGCGCTATGTAGATTCTGAGATTATGGCGCTGAGAGCCATATTGCATGGCTCAGAGTACTATGTACATGGCGTATGGGACCATAAATAATGCGCTATGTTACATGGCTCTGGGCGCTATGTGGATTTTTTTCAGTGTGTTGTGTTGTGTTGGTATTCAATAAATAATCGTCAAGATATAGTGATTCTCAAGGGCTATCCTAATGTAGATTGAAAAGGAGTATTAAGAAGAGAAAAACAGTGCAGTACGGAGGTATCTGCTGACGACGAAAAAGAATCATATAATGAACAGGTCTCGAGCGAATCCTCAATGTCTGCCCAAGACATGATGTAAAAATCATTGGAGATTTTAGCACCGAATTGGGTTGGGAGCCGATATTCAGGCATTAGGCAGGCATCCATAGTTTGCATGAGAACACTAATCATCCGTGAAAAGGAAAGAGCTAGAGAGGTAGATTTGCACCAGGCGCAGAAATTCTACCAAATAGTCCGAAACATGACGCAGTACACACCAAGCTGCATGTACTGTAAAACAAAGAGGGTAATTTGATCATCGATCCTGAAGGCATTGTAGAGCGATCGAAAGTGAGCTTTATGCTAAACGGTTAGCTCCACGAAGAATTGGAGGCTCCACCAATACAAGAAGAAAACCTCATGCTGCCGCTATCAAGCATAGAACAGGTACGAAGAGCCATAAGTCGGCTGAAATTTAACAAAACCTTTGGAGCCGATGGCATACTAACTGAGCTGATTAAATATGGAAAGCCCACATTACACCAAGCAATTCATGAAATTATATTGCACGTATGGGAGCATGATGAGATGCCACAAGACTGGCACAAAGGTATAATATGGCCCATACATAAGAAAGAAGATATTACTATATGCAATAACTATAGGGGTATATCATTATGGATTTCCTGTGAAATATTTTCTTCTATCTCGCAAGAACGGATAGCCTCATATACTAAAGCCATTATCGGACAACATCAATTGATCTTTACTCTCAGGCAGGTGATGCAAATACATATGGAATTCAACATTCCACGATGCCATCTATTTATAGATCTTAAGGCCGGCTATGATAGTAAAGCCATGTTAGAACTGTGCAGAGCCATGAAAGAATTTGACACCGCAAACATACTGACACGATTGTGTAGGAAACCATGACCAATGTATTAAGCCAAGTTAAAATAGCCGGACTGCTATCCAGACCGTTCAACATCTTCAACGGGCTCCGACAAGGAAATGGTATGGCATGCCTTCTCTTCAACCTGGCGTTGTGGAAAGAAATCCGAAATTCTGGAACGACAACGAGAAAGACTATCGGCACCAAATCCTGCCAGATACTGGCTTATGCAGATGATACAGACATATTGAGAAAATCGGATCTAGATGTACGAGAATTTATCATCTAGATCGAGCGAGCGGCCTAAAAAGAGGGGCTGCACATAAATGAAGGAAATATTAAGTACGTGGTCGCAGCGTTTGGAGGCAGAACTTCTAGAGTTGGTCAAACATTCAGGGAAGCTGAGCATGAATTTGAAGAAGTGCCGTATTTCAACTGCCTCGGGTTAATAAAATACACGAGTGGGTAATTAAATCAAACAAAACCTACTACAGTCTGTCAAGTTTGCTCAAATCCCGAAATCTCACCCGAACATCAAAGTTCTTACGGTACAAGACCATGGTCCTGCCAGTACTCACTTATGGATCCAAGACTTGGGTGCTCAGCAAAAGGCACTCTGACCTCTTAACCGCGTTCGAGAGGAAAGTCTTGAGAAGAATCATTGGCCCCATATGTGACCACCTAGCTGGAATGAGCGAAGAGGATCCGGCTTGGAAAACCCTTTGCAACAGTTTTTAAGGCAGACGACAGCGTGCAAGACCTTGTCTACGCTGAAAGGATGAGGTTGGCCAGAACGCTCGGAGTTAAGGATGCCCACTTGGATGACATTGGCTCGCGATGGACAGAATTGTTGACTGGGGCCAGAATCGGACTCCAGTTATAACGCTGATGATGTTGGTGATGCTATTATTTAATGTTAGGAAGTCAAGTATGGAAAAGGAGAATTTTAAAGAGAAAAAGAATGACCACAAGTGTATGGGGTCATTCAAAATCAGAGACGAAAAATAATTGCGCATGGCATGACTCATTTCGTGCTTGGCAGCAGCACGTAAGTGCGAAAAGTCAGCGTAGTCTTGGTCGGAATAAAAATTTATTTCCTGTAGCATTTTTAGCATCCAGAGCGCGTTAAATACTCGCTGTGAACCAAAGAGCACCATTATGCCCTTGCAAGCGAAAAATTGGAGTATGAGAAGTGATTGAATTAAGGAGAAGAGTATATAATTTCTCGACTATAATATCGACATCGAGTCCTCAAAACAAGCCAAATCAATTAATTCAGTTAAGATCGAGAGCCAAGTGGTCAAAATTGGCTTTTTTACAAACCGAAGCAAGGCTTATTGGAAACTCTAGCACGATTAGATAGATTAACGACAATATCTACAAAGAGGGGCGGATGATGGGGTCAGGGTTCGTATAGGACGTTGAGGGGGCAGATAAGAAAAACGATGAGGGTTCAATGTTGGAAAGTATGAAATCAAGGATCTTATTGTTTGCAAGAGGGATAAAGTTAAACTAAGAAAGCTAACAAGTTGAAAGGAAAAATGAGAGAGCGATAGAAATATTATAGTTAGAAACAATACAAGGAAAACTAGGGTCCCAATACAGTACAGTAGCTAAAGCTGAGAGGTCTTTCACAATTTGGAGAAATTAGTAAAAAAAACTATCTTAGGTCAATAATTACCCAAGATAGATTGAAAAATTTGCCTGATATAAGTATAGAATCAAACAATTTTGACAACTCAAAACACCAAAAAATTTAGTTCAAGTATAATCATTTCTTTGTTCGTATTTTAGGGAATATAAAAAAATACATTGATGATATGATATGTCTGATGATATGATGATGATAATGATGGTAAGAAAGTTTAACGCGAGAGCGGAAGCAAACAACCAACACTGTTATCACTGGCACTACAACACAGTGAGTCAAAAAAAATGTTATACGATGTAAAATATTTGAGCACCAAATGTGGCTTTGCTGCTCAAATGTTTTATTACAATATTCTATTTTAATGTTTTTTATAAGCTATTCTATTCACAAAAATCATATTCAACATAAGAGAGAAAATGCTTTATTGCAAATAAATAAATAAATTTTACAGATACAATCTTGTTCCCATCTGCTGTCAGTCTACTTAAATTGTCACATTTGTTTCAATAGTTGCAAGCAGTAAATCCTGACTTGTCTCCAGTAGATTAATCGGGACAAATGTGTCGGACCCGAATCATGCTGATGAATGTCTGAATGTGGGGACATTGAAGTTATGGTTCCATTCATGACAAACCCTAATCGATGATACTGAACAACGTTAACGGACAATATTGAACTAAAAATACCTCACTTGTATAGACACGTGAGTATCATATGTGTCCTCTCTAAAATCATTTTGCATAGTTGTATACAATAAGCTATTAGAAATTTTACTTAAGCATAATAAACTAAATAAACATATTAATGTGCTGTGATGCTTGTGATTTTCCGAAAATTATTGCATCTGAACAGGTAGAAATTACATAACATTGGACATTTACACGACATGATGTACCAATAAAAGTTTAATGAAATTATTGTGCCATTTTGTATGCAATGATTAAGTGACTATGTGAAACATATTATTAGGTGAGAAAAGTTGAAATTAATAATAAGTAATAAGCTTTTAACAACAAGTTAATAAATAAACTTTTTGAATTTGGAAGCTTTTGGAAACATTCAATTGATTTGGTTTATTTAGAACACAGAGTAGTTTCGAATAGTAGGTTGTCAGCAATTTAGCCGTACTGAAATTTAGCTGAAATACGTTGCAGAACCAATTAATTTCCAAATATTTGTAAATATTTTGTTCACTTCCGTACAATTTTGTTCGAGTCGGTTTTCAATTCAAGGATAATTTTTCCTTATTTATTTCGGATAGAGACGTTTCTGGATCTAAATATTTGGAGCACCCTGCAGGTGCTGAAATGCACTCTATCTCGAAACATCATATCTGTAGACATTAAGGTTGATAGCTTTATATTTTATCTATCAAGGCGACGCAATCTTAATTTCTGTCCACCTAATCGGTAAGAAGAGTGAAGTTTTCAGTGTTTACGTATCAATTGGTCCATGTTGACACGTTCTCTATCAGCACGTAAACGTATTTTAATAATTCGAAATGGGTAATTTTTGCGATATTATTATTGTTTTTTATTATAAATTACAGTTTTTAAATTAATTTTTCAGATTTCAAAATAATTGTAGCGATTTTCTTGATTGCGTGCACCGTCGCGACTATTAATGCAGTACCATTTGATGATACATCTTCTGATGATAATAGCTTGGAGCATTTTAAAAATCTACCAGTCGACACCGAAACTGAACTTGAAATCGAAAAAGATTTTACAATAAATCACTTACCTGAGCATGGGCCGGAAACTGAACGAAATAAGCAATTAGATATATTTTGGAAATTACTGACTAGATCAAGATTGTTTTAGGGGTCAAACTAGTATTTTTGAAAGAAAATTGGTGTAGTGCAAGTGTGTGTGAATGAACAAATACATATTTTGATACATAAAGAAAAAAAAAATACATATTTTGATACTGCAAAAAACACTCGAGGCGTCTGGCTTAGGGTTTTAGACAAGAGTCCGAAGTACAATAATGCGATGATAAACTAAAAATTCTCATAAATTGGAAGAGATAAGGCTATCTGACTTTTAGGAGAAAGAGCGTAGACTGCAGTTAGGGTCTGGCTTAATTTAAAAAAAAAAATCGGAAAAATTACATCCAAAACGATGTTCATTGAAGCGAATATAATTCTTCACGGTTTAATAATATCTGGTAAATAATAGCTTTGCCGATATTTCATTGAAAAAAAATATGGCAACAAAACATGTGTCTGGTTGGATCGTAAGCATTTTATCATCATATTTATCTTTGTAATTTTTATTTCTGAATCGGCTTGTTTAATCGCAGCTTAATTGTCTTAATTTTGATAGAGGTGCTTAGTAATAAAGATAAGCAAGTCATTGTTGTTAGCGGACAGAATACAAAAGATGAAATTTAATGTTTTTCCGAGATCTTTGATAAAATCAGCTGTGTAAGCAAACGAAAATTGATTTCAGTATTACTCTAGTAATGGTAATTTTTTGATTGTTCAGTGCCTTATTAAACACAATCTTAGAATACAAACTGCTCTGAAATACCTTTTTCATTGTGAATTAGATAGTTTTTTGGTGGTTTTTATGGGGCTACACGTTTTAAATAGTGATATACGTCAGACCTTTAAGTCTACGGTGACATGTCAGAAAAATATCAATTTAACCATATTTAACCATTTAGGACACCATTACGGAAAACCTATGATATTAAAAGCCCTAGAAATCACTTGGAAATAAATGAGGAGAAACGCAGTCTCTTGAGAGCCCGCTTTTTGATTCGATTTTTACTTATTGTCCCCATTACAATTTTTATAGTTTTACTACTTGGGAAATTTTTGGCCCGTCATAAAGATTGCATTACTCGTTGTTTCATCGAATTTCCCATCTACTTTCTTTCCGTACTGAACCAAAAATTCTACGCAATACCCTCCTTTCAAACTCATTTAAAGTTTTTTTCAAACGCCTGAGTCAACGACTGCGTTTTGCTTCCACAGCATAGAACAGACTTATTTATTGTCTTATAGGGTGAATGCTCTTAATATCAACCAGCCCAAAAGACGGTCACTCAAAACTTTTTTGTCCCTTAAAAAGAATCAGACTTATCAGAACGAAATCTTATTTTTTATTTTTTTATTTTTTATTTTTATTCAATGTATCTAACTACTAAGTAAATAACATCTCGTTTACAAATCTTACACACTAAAAATAACTAACGTTGGCCCTCGCTACCAATGTTTTGAGGACCTTCGTTTTAACAGAGGTTGCCATTAACACCAAAAAAAGAAAAACAAGAAGTCAAAATAAAAGGAAAAATTATTGAGTTAACCCATATAAGGTAATAATTAGTTTTGGATTATAATTCAACTAGGTTTGACAATATTAAAGTCTCCTCTTTTTAAGCCGTCGATGTCTGTACGGTTTAGCTATTAGTTTAGCTACCAGCTGGTTGGGGTGTTTCCGCAGCCTATCCTTATATCGTATGCCAAGCTCTTCCATAACATCTACAACGGGTGGGATCTCCAGATCTCTGCTGATGACTTCGTTTTTCACATAGTATGGGGCCGCTGTAATTATTCTCAGAACTCGCATGTGGGCTCTTTGAATCTTCTTAATATTCGTCTTGGATGCCGTCTTCCAGAGCTGAACGGCGTAGGTCCATATGGGTTTGATGACTGCTATATATAGCAAGCGTTTATATCGCAATTCCAAAGCCGAGAATCTGCCCAACAGCCAGTATAGTGATCTGGCTTTATTTCGTATCTGTTGGCATTTTGCTTCAATGTGTGTGCTCCATGTTAGCCTCTTGTCCAGATGCACTCCTTAGTACTTAACTGATTCCTGATGCGGAATGGCTACATTATTCAGTTTGATGGGAGCAGTGTTGCCTCTTCTTAGTGAAAATGTGACATGAACACATTTCGGTTCACTGAGTCTTATTCTCCATTTATTCATCCAGGTCTGAATGTTGATAAGGTGCTCTTCGAGATCTCTAGAAGCAATTACTGGGCTCTTATGGGCGTAAAGGATTGCTGTGTCGTCGGCAAATGTTGCTGTCATGATGTATTTGTCCAACGGGAGATCTGTAGTGAAGATTGAGTACAATAGAGGCCCCAGAACGCTCCCTTGAGGAACTCCTACTTTTATTTTCCTCACCTCTGATATTGCGTCTCTATGTCGAACTGCGAATGTCCTATCACTCAAGTAGAAATCCAGAATATTATGACATGGGTGAGGGAGATATAGCTTGATTTTGTGCTTAAGCCCTTCGATCTATACTTTATCGAACACTTGTGCGACGTCAAGGAAGACTACCGAGCAGTGTTTTCCGTCTTCAAATGCCTTCCTGATATAAACAGCCACTCGGTGCACTTGTTCTACCGTGCTATGATCTCTTCGAAATCCGAATTGGTGGTCTGGCAGTATCCGATCGTTTTCCAATGAGCTTCTTAATTTGGCAAGTAGAAACTTTTCAAATAGTTTCGACATGCAGGAGGTGAGACTAATTGGTCGGTAGGAAGCTATTAGGTTCACGTCCTTTCCTGGTTTAAGTATCATTATGATCTGGCATATTTTCCAGATATTCGGGAAATATCCTATTCTTAACATGCTGTTAAAGAGCCATAATAGATACAAGAAGGCGCAACCTGGGAGTTGTTTTAACATAGTTCCATTGATTTTGTCTGGTCCTGGTGATTTTTTGTTGTTGATGTCCTTCCCAATGGATGACAATAGCTCATTGTGACTCAATTTAAACGGCTTTTCACTAGCTAGTTGGACTGCTGGAGGGTTGTAGATTGGCGCTACTCCATTATTCGGAGTGAATACTTTCTCCACATGATCTGCATACACTTTTGCTTTGGCTTCACTTTAGTAGCTTCATTCAGCGCATTCTTTGTTTCAGGTGACCTATGTATAGTCCACCTTCTTCTTGCTTCCCTCTTTTTCTTGAGGACTGCAATGACATCATCAGGGGTGTAAACCACGTCAGGTGTATTATCCGGGGTGGCTACTTCTGCCGCCTTTACCATTACTTCGCCAAGTGAGCAAGCTGCTTTTTCTATGTCATCAGGAGTTTTAAGCGCTACATCTAAGTTTAAATGGGAGCTAATATACATTTTATATGCTTTCCAGTTGGATCGCCTGTCCGTCGGATTTGAATTATAGGTATTATTTGAAGGATTGCCGTATACTGTGAATTCCACTGGAGAGTGGTCCGATGAAAGATCTGCCCCTGTGTTTGTTGTGATGTGATGTGCAGCAAACACTTTAGAGAGCCCAAAATCAATTAGGTCCGGGATCTTTCGTCTGTCTGTTGGCCAGTAGGTTGGCTTTCCAGGTGAGCATACTTTGAGATGTGAGCTTTGTATGGCGTTGTACAGTTGTCTTCCCTTGGGCGTGATGAGTCGTGAGCCCCAATGGGTGTGCTTGGCATTGTAGTCTCCAGCTATTAGAAATTTATTACCCAGCTGTTTAAATGAATTGATGAATTCCTCGGACGTAGTAGAGTACTTAGGAGCGCAGTAAATTGAAGCAAATGTTATTTGTTGATGGTTGCTCGTGATTACGATTGAAGTAATTTGCATGTTCACTTTTGCTATGTTCAGTAGATGATGATTATTAGGATACCAGTACAAAATCTAAAGTGCAATATTTGAAACAATAGGCACTTGGAATTGTTTTTTGCGGGATGATTAAAATTGAAAAAAAATTTATTTGCATTGAAAATTTTATTTGACAAAGTGGTTTCGAAAGTATGCACTGATTCTCATCAGACACCAACACACAGTGCATACTTGACTGATGTGACCACTTGCAGTTGGAAATCATTAACTTTTATTTACAATAGTTGTGACAAATTTTAACATCTCCCACTTATATCCTCTTTAATAAGTTTGAACCGTGCTGTGAGACAGGAAAGGGTTTAAAAAAGATTTGCAGTAGACCAAATGCTGGATGCGAAACTTGTTTTGCATGTATACGAATCGAGATTTCAATGTGAACCTAACCAAGAAGCATGTCTCATCGGTTAGTTGAATTTGTCGTTTCGTTTCTGGGTACGCGAGTTAATCTACGTTCTCAAGGTTATAGTCCACTATCGATATATTGTGTCTCACTCGCATCCTTTTCTTTAGCTCTTAAGTTACAAATACTTCCTTTTTGAGGCTACGAAGGAACATGACATATTGTAATTTTGGGGTCACCACCGCTAGTTGATAGCTACGTCGACTGGAATAATAGAATTCCACAAAGTGTCAATAGGTATTTTTCTGCTGACACACTCAAGTGTCAAATCAAAGAGTACAGGAGCTAACCCATTCCTCTGTTGAAATGCTGCAATCGTAGTCTGAATAGCACTTCTGATGTTAAGTTGGCCATGGTTAATTTTCATTTTTTTTAATTTTGTCTAACAAATTTATATTTTATTCAAAAATTTGCTATCTAAAGGGGTTCGGTCGATGCTAATGTATGCTTGCTTGAATTTAACGAATATTCATATAAAATATCACGAAGCTGCGCGGAAAAAGGCTTAACTACTGGAAAGTTATGTATGGGAAAACTAATTAAAAGTTGAATCGACTGTTTTTCTAACATTTCATGCTTGTTTGCTTTTGGAATAATAATTTTTATGAAACTACATAGCGTGTAAAAAGTCCTAAGCATGAAGAATTCACTGCAAATTACATTCAGAGGAAAATCGTTGCATAATTAAAAACTCGTGCTCATCAGAGCCGCTAGAAAACTTATTTTCGAAGAAATTATGCTTGAGACCAAAAAGTGTTGAAAAACATAATACCCTTTTTGTAGCATCATATCAATCATTTCTTTCACAAAACAACAAAAACCATTTCTCGACACTATCTCTTAGACCATAAATGAAGAAATTGTTCAATGCTGGCAGCACTGTTTCGAAGAACCGGTAAGTCTACCATAACAAGCTCATGATTAAGTCAACCTATCCTTTCAATTTCGTTTTCATCCAAGGATTTCATCGAAATTTTCAGCGATTGAACCTTGCTTGAAGCTACTATCCGAAAAAATGTCAAAACTCGAAAAATTTAAGCATTGGTTCCATATTTTTATTGTCAATGCTTTGCATATGAATGTATAATGGAAGCATTTGTTGGTGCAATATTAACAAAAATGTCTGGTGCTGAGAACCCTGTGTTAGCTGCATTGTCAGAAGTATACTAAATCTGCTGTTAAGTTAAACCCACCCTGCGAATTTTGTTTCGATTGCATGACAGCGCTGGAAGTCATAAGGGCGAATAGAATTTTAGGGCTACGACCCTCAAAACTTTTCAAATTTTTGAAATGTTTATATTTGATGTAAACGATCATTGCAGAATAATTCCCAATTGAAAATTCAATGGCAAAATCGCTTAATAAAGATATACCGAAAAATTATATAAATGGCCACAGCTGGCAGCCCTTTCATGATATTTTGACGATATTCCAACGAAACGTGTCTTACAACCAGGTTTATCTACCACATGAATTTCATATTGATATCATGATATAGGGGGAAAAGGTTAATTTTGCTGAGCATTATGAGATTTAGGTGACAAAAATTACCATAGCATAATTTTTCAACCAAACTTTTTCCAAGCATGTCTTAAAGTAAGATTCAAATAATGTGTGAGTTTTATTAAAATTTTTTGGCTGAATCGGAAGCTATAAGCTAAAAAATCAATTTTTTTCGCAGTGAAATTTCAAGGTGGCATCACTGCCACAGGCTTGCTCACGTTTCAAAACCACTTCTGTCAGACCTTGATCTGATTAATGTTAACATGTTCTGTAAATTTCATAATGATCTGATTGTCCGGTTTCGCAACATGAGCTAGTAGCTTATAAATATTTTATAAGTAGTAGACAAGCTATGAGAGTACGAGCACAATTTCCTGTGTATTTTTAAAGGGGCCTCTAAATTCTCAAAAGTGTGTATAAAATTAATAAAAAGAGAAAGCATTATATATGCTATATGCTTTTCACTCTCACAAATGGTGATAGGTATGGCATCATAGGGGAACCCTTTGTCTCCCCACAACTTGAAACCATATCTCCCCATATGTTCAAGAATAACTCGCCGCTGCATTATGCAATGTACCGAAATACCCTCTGTGGATCTTACCATACATCTATTACATGAAAAAAATTTCCCAGGATAGAGCACTGCCTCTTGTGTTGGCCTCGGATTTATTCTTGGTGAAGTTATAGGTGGAGCTGTTTGAATATACAATAACTTCTCCATGTAAAATATCAACAAACAATTTCATTTCAATATAAATTTGTAAAATTAAAAACCAAAAAAGATTATTGTTTCTCGTACAAACATTTATTTTATTTATCTACAATTATGAAACTGAATTTAAGGTTATTTTGATGTTGGATTCAGTTTTATAAAAAAAATATTCTGACACCAATAAATTCTTATGACTTTACGAATAATCTATAAACAAATTTTATAGTTTTGGTATTATTTTTGAGTGATATCCTTTTTTTACTGCAATGAAATCATGGTTGGTCAGTTCTCTTTCAGTACCTTATGTCTAAAATTACACTGTTTTTCTATACCTCAAACAATGAAAATTGGTCAACGAAATTGGTAAATTAAATAAACAATTGGTAAACTAAACATTTGATAAACTAAAAACAATGCAGAATCAAAACCAATGCTGCCATTTGATTTTTTCGAATAATGTCAATGTAAAATCAATTTAATTAAATGCTAAATAATGCCAGATCCTGTAAAATTAGAATGCTAAATAATGCTTTCTAATTTGATTCAAATAAACATGATTCGAATATACAGTATATATATATATATATATATATATATATATATATATATATATATATATATATATATATATATATATATATATATATATATATATATATATATATATGTATATATATATATATATATATATATATATATATATATATATATATATATATATATATATATATATATATATATATATATATATATATATATATATATATATATATATATGATATTTATGAAATAAAATAAACTAGAAGCTTAAAATTTACATCTCAAGAAGAATCTATATCTATTACAGACATGTCAGTTAAATTTCAATCTTCTTCTGATGTGTAAACCTCATTTGTACCAATATTATTCAAAACATCATACCATACGTTTTCGAACAGACTGGTCAGCTTCCATTGGTTCAGGATACTTCAATGGTTTAGGTGGAAGTCCAGGCGGTCGAGAATGATATTGGTGTAGTTGGCTTGGGAATTGATTATGCTGGGGCTTGGGGAAATTTTGGTGGCCTAGGTGTCGCCTTTCCCAAAGCGGCTGGTGTGTTATTAATCGGGATGAAAGTGTGCCTAGGAGCAGGGGTAGGGGGTTGGGGTGCTAATTTGCGTATGGTGTGCGCTAATTAGCATTATCAAGCTTAAGGCATAAATGTAGGGCCTGCGGTAAATCTGCCAGTTCTCTCATGCTAAGGAGCCTAGGCAAATCTTCCTTTAGACCCATTGTGAAGGTGTCAAAAGCTTTATCACTGTAGCATCAAACAATGATACTCACTGCATCGGAACTCATTTCCATACTTGATATCTTATTTAGTATTAAGGAGAGATGATGATGCATGTTTTGGTAGAACTGTTGGACTGTATCATTACCTTGTATGAAACAGTTCATTTGATATTCTAGCATTCCTATGTCCAGAGGGGTGTTATAGGATTCAAACACCGTATCAACCTGTCTCGTGATCTTATTTCTAATCACATTCAATATCCCGTTATATCTAGGTTTATCCTTCAGGTGATCATAAATGCCAAGGGTCCGCTCAATAGATTTTTTCCACGAGCTGAACTCTCTAGGCTGACCGGAAAATTTGTGTAAGTTCTTGATGACGTCTGGGATGCGGTCCATGTCTGCCAAATTTCCCAGTTGGTTCTCTCTAATCCTCTAATCGACGTCGAAGTGTGGATATGAGCTTGGAGACAAAATCCTCTACACGATTCGAGGTTATTCTCTCATTAAAATTTGTGCCACCATGGCTTCTATTTGGCATTGCGGAATGCTTGGAATGTTCGTGTTTATATTGCGGGTATCTCTGGGATTCCCAGAAAAATATGTGACCGTTCGAAGGCCACCGCCTCCAGTCTGTGAGGCCTAGCTAAATTTTCGTTGCGCGACATTGTTTATTCAGTTTATATTATTATAAATTTGGTGCAAAATATGCAATAATTTTATGGAATTTCGAGTGTGAATGTGAAACCTTTCAACAATGAAATAGATGTGGTAAAAATGCCTGGCACTTACATTTTTCACTAATTGCTCTTGTTCTAATTTAATTTCGATTTGAATGACACAATTATTTGCCTACCTTAACACTATGAATAATTTCATCGCGAAGCGGCTGCTGGTACTCGCCGACTCCCTTTCGTCCTTTCAGCTTACTTGGGAGTCTCTTTTCTTCGCGAGATGAATCGCCCTCCCTCCTTGAGTCGGTTTTGGTGGAGGTTTTTACCCGCGATGCGTTTAAAAGTTCGTACAGTTGCGTCACTTTCGTTTAATAGTGGAACTTTTGGACGCGATTACCGTATTGTTTGCGTTCGCTCTATAAAGTTTCGTTACTTTCGTTTAATTTAACAAAACTTTCGTATGCAAAACCATGTTCTTCGCGTTAACGTTACTTTTTTTTCGCGCGTCCCTGCTCGCGCGGCAATTAGTTAGAGCGGAGCGGATTATTTTGGAAAAATAAAATTTTATTTCCGAGTTACCTGGTACGGAGTAACTTACCGACTGACTTAATAAATAGAACTTAAGCTCCAATGCTGCCTCGCATACATATGTATCTGTGACGTGGCTGCTGTTGATCGCGATGCAATGTGCTGGCTCAGATGCAACTCAGGTGTTTGCCGGATACTCGCGTAACCTAATTCTAGTGCGATCGTGAGATAGGAATTTGTTGAAATCCTGAGAGCTGGTCGTTAACTTATATATGAATATAACAGTGATGACTTCAAATTCATTCTTAACTAACGGAATGGTAAGTTGCATTAAGGAAAAGAGTCCAGTAACAGTAATTCTAACTATTGAACCGTCGTCATACGCGTATATAATAGAAGCTTCATTGTTAAGAAATTTATGGCTAAAGTTGAAGACAATGTTCGATTATTGTGGATTCTCTCGAATGATTACTCTGTAGCGAAATTTGATTTCGATTCACCTCGATAATTGCGATTGATGACAAATTACATCAAGCAAATCATCTAAACTGGCTAACAACAGTCAAGAACAGGTTTTTTCGTAAACGATCAGTGGATAGGCTGTTTAATGTATGCTGGACTACCGGAAAAAGACTTTCCTATGACTATGGCGATATAACATTCCGGAATCGTCATTTCAGCTGACGTAGTGAAGACAAACCTAACTCACTTGGCAAGTTATGACTGGGGTATTTCACGTGAAGTGGACAACGAACAAAAATCAAGGTTCTGGATTTCGTTCATATTTTTGTTTCTATGAGGTTTGGTTGCCGAGTTATGGGCTTCTGAATAATTTACGAAATTGGTAAAAGGTTTTTTTTGGAAACGGATTTTGAGATTCAAAACAAAATCTAAAAAACATCAAACATAATAATTGGTATAGAAAATAATCTGTTCTTTTTAATTTTGAAATCAGATTTGAAAAACAAATTTTTTTCCTGTGTGGAACCGGAAGTAGACACTTAAAATCGTAATTTGAATAATTTGGCCCAGATTAATTTTGTTTATTTTTATAAAAAACAAAGCTTAAAATATACTTCTTTTATCGTTAAAGTTTTAGAATGGAATGGCCAGTAGTTTAGGAGGTAGGTGAATTTCAATGCATAAAAGTCACATAGAGCGTGGTACCGGGAGCTTGATTATGATAGCTAGTGAGTGTGAAAGCAAAATATTTGTAATAAAACTATTATATATGGGGCATTCCACGTGAAGCGGCCAGGTAAAAAATTTTGAGGTTTCCGATTTTAGTAATATTTGATTATGTTATACTTATATATGTTCTCGATCCAAATGCAAAATATTTTTACCGTAATAAGCCTGGTTAGCGAGCTAGAGGGCTTTAAAAATTTGACTAATCGGCAGGTATACGCTATTTCGAATCAAATTATCCAGTTTAAAAAAGTAGCAATAAAATAAATAAAGCACTCGAGTTGATGCGTCATACAATGGGCTTATTAAGTGCATTTTTAGGTATTTAAAAAAAAAAAATTTTGGGAAGAAAAAATATATTTTAATTTTTGAAACTTGAATTTCACAAAGTTAGTCCATATAATTTTTTTTTAATCTTTTTTCTGAAAATAGCTAATAGTGTATAGATAATCCTCGCCAAGTTTCATAATGGGCGTAGAAGTCGTTTAGGAGCTAGACCAGTTTCAGATTCGAAGCGTAACGGCCGGCGCTGAGTTCGCGCCTACCGCCCCCTAACGCCAGATTACAGAAACTTTCAATCATACAAAATGCCTTAAGTCCGAATATTAGATCATATTTTGCAAAGCTTTAATGATATGAGCTTAATGTATTTTGTTGAACTTTGTCAGTTCTTACAAGGCCTGATATATCACTTAGTGTCAGTTGGCTTAGTCAATTAAAAAAATTTCGTACACACGTTCACTGGAATTACGCTAAAATAATACTAAGATACCTTAAGAAAACTAAAAACTATTGTCTAAAATGTGTAAAAGAAAAAATTTAATTGTGTAGGATTTGTTGATATCGATTAGGCAAGTAATATTAGGTGCGTTTTTCAGTGCAGGATAGTGGTTTGCACGCGAAAAAACAACAACATCCACAGTGCGAACACTTGTCAATTCAGTGGAGTTCGTACTCGTGCACTGTATGGAACGTATTTCAATAATTCATGTCAGCTGCAGTAATAAATTCGCCAAAATTTCCCGGCCAATTCAGCAACCAGGAAATATTGAAACGGATGAATATGATAACGCGTCAGTCCGAAGCAGCGATCTACTGCCCGCGGGTTCGAGTCCCGCTGTGCCTATGGCTATGTTTGTTCGCCTTGCGTTGTCTTAACAGTCGGCGACTGGGCATAATACCAGCGCTCCATTAATTAAGTGCCACATTAATCATGTCGACCATGAATGGTCGACAATGTATATGATAAATGCTATAGCGTTTGATGATTCCAATAAGCGCATCAAGGTTAAATTATGTTAATAATTTAATGTATATGCTAAATGCTATCTGTTAAATTGTGGGAATCAACCTCAATTCGTCGGTAGTTAAATACGAATCGTCAGAAAATTTCGGTAGCTGACAATCTTCAATATCCTAGTATCGACTAGGCATAATACTAGCGCTCTAGAAAATAAGAAATAAATGTGACACTCAAAAGAATAATAGAATAATAGATATCGGCTTCTGCCATATGTGTCTCCCTACCGCCATCGCTAAGCATTCGCTTCAAAGGGCAATCCCCTGAACTTTGTTATTATCATAGAAAAAAAAAGATGACAAATCAATGCTGTCAACAGAATTCTCATCCTTTGCGTCGGTATATTCTTCGAGTACGTTTTAAAAAGAAATTCACATCATTCGAATTTTCTAGGTAGACATTTGTTATTTCGAAATTTGCATTTTGAATTTTTAACTGACAAATGTCTGACAAACAAACTGCTGCCTACCAAATAGGAATGAAATAAACTCGCATGCTACTCCGGATCGTTTTTTTATGCATGCAGGATACCTACTCCACTCTGGATGATAAAAACACGTAGCTATTATAGATTGTATATGTAAATATATATCATATATGTATATGTCCATATATATCATATATATGTACATATATATCATATCACATAGTTTTGTGATTATTTCCTGGGAAAGTATGCAACAAAGAACTGAAGCATTGTCCAGCATGGAGGCCGAATACATGTTCATACTGCCCTACTAAGCATAAACGTTCTACCTCCATTTTTTCATTGTTGAGTACCAACATTCTACAAAATATGAAAAACCGATCTATTGTGGAAGTATGTAAATCCCACCATTTACATAAAACGTCACACTACTAAGCATAAACGTTCTATATATCGTAGAAAGAACCAGTGGCGTGGCGTTCATGGAAGCAAGGGAAGCATTACTTCCCTTACATTTGGCTGACATAAATTTTAAATTAATTGTTTTTTTTCGAAATCGTGAAATAATCGCGTATAAACATTTATTTAAAAAAATTCTCAAATCAAATTGTGAACATCTCACACAGTTGATGTGGTAACACCACAGAATGAAAATAATGAAAGAACAACCACGACCTGGAAGCAACATGAAAATTGCATCTACCAGCGTTTATTTGATCCCATATAGACTAGACTGTGACGTCATTAAATAAATGTGTTTATACGATCTGTTTGGAAGCAATCAAGATGTTGCTTCCTAGGGGAAATTATCTTCTCAAGAGAGAGACTCAGAGTGGAGCTGCGAACGCATGACTACTGTGGAACTTATTTCTGCGTTCCCGTCAGTAGTAGCGGGATAAATTGTTATTGTTATCATTTTACCTTGCTTGTACAGATTTTTTGTGAATGAAAAATGCTTGTTGTGAGCAAATTTGAGTAGCGAGATTTGGCAAGCGTTGCCAGAGGCTGTGAATTCGATAAGTCGTTATTTTATGCGTTTTATTTATGATTTATATTATGGCATTATATTATGTAGGTTCAATTTTGAATAGAAAATTTTATGAAGGTGTTTTCTTACAGCCTATAGGATTTGGTAATAATATTGCAAGATAACAATAGGTGAAGCAGTAGACTATAATTGTGTGGAACTAAATGTGTAAAATTACTGTGTAAAATTGCATGATACTTTTGAAAGATATTTGAAATAGTGAAAGGTTGAAATAGGTGAATGTGTGCACTTGTTCTGTGGGTCAACATTTTTAGATTTGTCAACTTATATAATTTTTATATAATTGGATCTCAGTAATTTCCTGGAAAAAAAGGACATGATCAACCAGGATCGATCGGAAACGAATTTGTCAATTGTCTCTATAGCAAAGAGATGTACCTACTCGGCAGTTTGATCGCAAAATTAATGAATGAAAAACTCGGAACGGATTATCGGTTGTAATATTAAACAAAAAAAAACTCTAGCGCACCTGAACCGCTAGAAAACTAATTTTCGAAGAAATTGTCTTTGACTGACAATGTGGAAAGACGTAATACACTTTTTTGTAGAATCATATCAACCATTCCTTGTTCAAAGCAACAGAACTCAACTATAACTCAAATGATGAAAATGTTCAGTGCTGGCAACATTTTCCCAACGAAGCAGCAATAAGTTAACCTTCACAAGCTCAAACTAAAATCAACTTATCCTTTGAATTTCGTTATCATCGGAGGATTTCGTCGAAAGCTTTAGCGGGTAACGTTGTTTGAAGCAGCCATCCAAAAAATGTTCAAAACTCGGAAAATTTAAAAATTGGTTTCTTAGCTTTATTGCAAATGTTTTGCATATGTGAAGCATCTGTTGATGCAATAGTTACGAAAATGGCTAAAGCTCGTTACCCTGTGCTAGCAGCAAAGCAAAATATATACCAAATCTGCTTCACGTTAAACTAAACCCAACCAATAAATTTCGTTTCGATTGAAGCGCTGCGCTAGAAGTTATACGGGTGAAACAAATTTTAGGGTTACCACCCTAAAAACTTTTCAAATTTTTAAAGCGTTAATATTTGTTATTAATTTTCATTGCAGGATCGTTTCCATTTGCAAATCTAATGACATAATCGCGCAGTAAAGAAATTCCAAAAAATTACAAAAATGGTCATAGCTGGCAGCCCTTACACGATTTTTGTACGAAATTCCTATGACATTTGGTTACCATCAAAATCTATTTACTGCATAAACTTCATTTTGATATCATGACTGCACCGGAAGTTATAGGGAAAAAAGCTTTATTTTGCTGAGCAAATTTGCAAGATTTAGGAGACAAAAATCACCATAGCTGGCAACCCTATTCTAATTTTTCAGCCAAATTTTCACCAAATGTTGCCTTAAATAAGGTCCAAATAGTGTGTGAATTTTATTTAAATCTGATGGCTGTATCGGAAGTTATAGGCCAAAAAGCTGTTTTTTTTCAGTGATTTTTCAAGATGGCACCACTGCCACAATATTGCTCGCATTTCAAAATCATTTCTATCAGACCTGGTGCTAGTTAATACCAACATGTCCTGTGAATTTCATTATGATCGAATAATCCGGTCGTCAGTTCTCGTGAACAGAACTTTCGAGTGCTGAAAATAGAGGTAATTTAGTGATGGGTTGCCGTTCTTGTGCAAATCGGAATTTTAAAAATTTTAAACTGACATGATGCACAAACGTTTAAATTTATCAATAATTTGAATTTTTTAGTCAAAAATCAAAAATTTTTCAGGAGGTTCAATGATTTGAAAGATTTTTTTTCAAGAGCCTGCCGCAGCTACAGAGTTACCCGCACTACCTTGGAAATCCATGTGTATTAAACTTTAGTCAACATCAATACGCTCTGCAAATTTCACGATGATCCAATGTTTTTGTCAGAAGTAATGACAAATCAAAATTTGAAAAAAAATCCTTGCCTACTTTTAGGCACGCTGCACCCACACACGGCTCAAAATTTCCAATTCTTTACCATAAACAAGCTAAGAACATAATAAGTTTTCATTCTCAATACTTTTTTTTAACAAAAATTCACGCTGCTTCGAAATATAGGAGTACCTCAAAATTCACTAAAACGCTCGCCGCTGCCAAAAGGTTTAGGATATCTAAATTTTAGCAAGTTGTGGACCTACCTACTAAATACATCAACGTTCTCCGAAAGTTTCAGTTTAATCGAATAAGCCACTCCAGAGATTATCTCCCTTAATCATTTTGATGATATATATATATATATATATATATATATATATATATATATATATATATATATATATATATATATATATATATATATATATATATATATATATATATATATATATATATATATATATATATATATATATATATAAAGAAATATGAATTTTCGGTGAAACGAGTTTAATACTACTTTTCTTCGAAAATTAGCAATAATTATGCTGGTCATGTGTGCTATTTTCAAGCATTTTAGACATTTGGCGAAATATTGGATTTTGTAATTTAAATAATGTTAAAGCTGTGAACAGGTTTGATCATTTCAATTCAGTCCTTTTACTTTCCAAGTTTGATTCCGGTGATTTGAAGAATTGCTGAGTAGTCAATATATATTCAGTGATATTGGTGACAGTTAGGAGAAATTGAGAAACAATGAAGATTCTAATAAACATTGTGTGTCATCTAGGATGTCAAGAAAAAGCATTTAAGAGTCATAATGAAAATTTGTATTCTTGCAATAGGAGTAAATCACATAAAGACAATAAATCTTTTGACAGTACATAACCGATAATTCCCAGCTCACTCGGACCAAGCAAATGTTTTTTCCGGAACATCAAATTATATTCTAAACGATCTCCTTAGTTTCAAAACGATCTCATTGTAATGATATTCAGAAAAGCAAATTCATTGCAATAATATTAGATAATCATATCGATCGCATTAGATATATCATATCGATCACAACTGTCAACAACCTTTGGTTACATTACTTCTTCCGGTGCAGTTAAAGAAACTTTCATAAATCTCACAGATGTTTCTGATGACCAAACTGCATCCCGTTCATTTAACTTTGTTTTACATATTGTCCGAAAATTCAAAGCCTTGAGGACCCTCTGTAATATCTACCAAAACAACTGGATTGGAATTGCAAACATGTATAAAAGAAATGTATAAAAACGCAATATTTATTCATTTCTTTGAACATCGACTAAATTTGAAATTATCTAAATCGTGCAATATACGCGTATACGCGAATGTAGGTTTGTTCCCAATCTATTACTGGTTTTTCAACAACGACAATAAGTTTATTTGCTTTGTATTTATTCGTCAAAAAGGCTTCCAAAATTAGCTCCGAAACATTGGACTTTTCATGGTTGGTTATTTTTAACAATTTTTCTATAATAAAGAGCAATTAAAATAACTCGTGGAATATATTGCTGAAAATGATAGTGCTAATTGAGGCGGAGAGATCGTTAATAGTGAGAGTGGGCTTTTTATTTTACTTAAAGATTCTTAGTTTATTTTTCTGTTCAATGTTATTCCTAAAAAAAAAACAAAAAAAAAACATACTATTCGATGTATTTCAGTCCTATATTCACAAAAAGGCAAAATTTGAAGATCAAATACAATCTTTAAGAAATAGTTTCACGAGAATTGGGAACGAGTTATGGTTGATTTGTGAAACACCACAACGTCGTAAAACAGCAAGGTGCATAATAGACTACAATGAGAATGTTGTACCATTCTTTACAAGTGCTTATGTCCAAATAATTGGTAGCATAATCGTTAAAATAAACTCAAGGTTTTCATCCTTAAAAAGTTTCAGATTTTTAAACCTTTTCAATTCTCCGAAGTTTAACCTCTTTCAAAAATATTATATTTATAATTTTGGGAATGTTATTATTTTACTGATAAATATTGATATGGTTTCTTATTGTGTGAAGGACTGTAAGCTTTTATTTTCATAAGAATACAGAATGTCTACTCTCACGTCCCCGTTAGTAATTCCTGGGTGCTTTTATAAAGGGGTTCTATTTAGGGATTCCAATCCCGAACCATATTTTCAATCCCGGGATTACGGGATTAAAAAATCTTAAATCCCGGGATCCCGGGATCCCGGGATTTGAAATTCAAAATACAACACAACAAAATAAGTCAAGTTTCTAGTAAACAGATTATATAATTTGCCATCATTTCAAAACTACAACAATAAGTAAGCTCAAAACTGTATAAAAAATTGCATTATTACTAATTTGTATTATTGATGCAAATAACAACAATAATTTTAATTATCCAAAACGTTGACAGTATTTAGACAGATATCAAAAATTACATCTATTACAAATTACAACAAAAAATCACGACCAAAAACCACAACAAAAAAACACAACTCTTAGAATTGAGATACATAATAAAGTAACATATAAAAAATTCGGCCAAAGTTCATTGGGTTTTTCGGAAGTAACATTGAAGCAATAGCAAAGCATCTAAGGTATCGTCTCCAAGCCTGCTTCTAAATTTATTCCCGATTTTGGACGCCTCGGAAACGGTCGAGAAATATTGTTACGCCTGCTCCAAACTATGCAAGTGCCACCACTTTCGAAAAGATTCATTTCTTTTGCAATGGTTTTAATTAGATTAGTTTCTTGCGGCATTTCATGATTGATTATTTTCATACTTTTGCAGCTCTTCTTGTAGCGTTAATTGACGACTATCTTGTTCTGATCAATATGGGTATCTACTGGGTTCTCTTCATTTCTTTGGCTACCAAGCATAGGGTTCAGCATCTAGATCATTGTAGTATTTTTTTTTAATATTTGCGTTGCTTGGTTTCAAAAATAGAGATTTTATTTCATTTGGTAAATTTTTGCTGGTACAATGTGGATTCTGGAGATAGCTTAGCATACCACTGAGGCTCTTTTATTCGGTCTAATACTGCAATTTTCATAGCATTCAGAAGAATAGACCGTTTTTCTCCTAACAGCCTAAAGACAAATCTTGATGAAGTATTAGCAGTGCATAAATTAACAAGTCTGCGACTAAAGGCCGTCACAGCCAATTTTACAGGGAGTAAAACTTCAATAATTTTCTGAATCGAATCAAACTCTGTTGCTTCTAATTGCTCTGAATATTGCAGGCCTATTAATTTATACTATTTTTCAAAATGGGAAACTATTCGAGCATTGTCAAGAGACTATTTCATCTTGTTTTACAATCCAATCAAAGGAGACATTTTAATGCCTTGCTTGGATCCGACATAGTTTTAAAGATCGTTATTATTTTTCGTTGGAGCTTTTTTAAAATATAAAACTACCTAACGAATTTTCTTCATGCATGCGCTGATGTCCTTTGTCTGATCTAGCGTGTCTTGCAGGCGACCGGTTTCAACGTAGTTAGCTGATTCAGGACCATCCAAATCTTCGTGGTCGTCGTTCAGACTATCAGCTGCTTCATCAACTCTTTAATCTGGAATGGACCTCATATTATAGCGAACATCGCAAACTGCCAAGTGGATGCTATGCGCCAAACAAATATGTTGCTCTGTACCAACTAGTCTGCCTACTTTTCGCATTTCGTTTGACCCATCAGTTACGATGGTAACAATGTCTTTTCCGAGAGAAACATTAAACTCATATCTAGGTAGTTTCCAGCTGTCATTGATATTCTTACTCGCTCCAAGCTCCAGTAAGAATTTACTAAGTAGATGTTTATATTTATATAGCGCTTATTTGCAGTCAAGGTCCATTAATCAAACATCAAACTGAACCGTTCACCTGAGATACTAGCCTGTTATATCTTATTACTAATGTTCGAAGAAGAACATTAGTATTAAAATCACTTTGGCCAAAAATTCATATTTCTATATATATATATATATATATATATCATCAAAAAATTTCAGTGAAAAAATCTCAGGAACGCGCCATCCGATTGAGCTGAAATTTTCAGGACACATTGGTGTATATGCAGAATAGTGCCAGGTCTCACAAAAAGTTAATAATCTTTAACCCTTTGGCGCCGGCGGCCATTTTAGTGATATCTTTATTATACCTATTATTCCGTACACAAATAAGTTTTGCAAAAATAAAGTTAACAAAATAAATTTCGAACGTGTTTTACATGTGAATCGGATAATTTTTTGGAATTTTTTAACCCCATGTGTGCGCTGGGTGCCTAAAAAGAGATCGGGAAAAATTGAAAATTTTTAAATTGCGATAACTTTTGACAGAGCTTTTCAATCATTGCCAAATTTTCAAAACATATTGGTATTATTTAGTTGTAAATTTGTGTAGCTTTTGATGAGCGTGCTGGCAACCCTGAAGCTAGGGCAAGCACTGAAAGTGAAAACTTTCAAATTATCGTTTCTCTTGAAAAAATGCCGTTTCTTCAAAAAAAAGCCACTCATATGTAAATTTCGTGCTTTGTTAACATAAACAAAAAATAAAATTTGATATGGTATAACGGGCACGCCTGGTAACCCTTGCCCAATTTACCTATATTTTTAGCATCAAAAACTTCTGTTCACGGAAACTCACGATCCGATGAGCAGAATTAATTGAAATTTGCAGAATGTATTGGTCTTAAATAGGACCAGGTCTGATAGAAGCGATTTTGAAATGCAGGCGATTCTGTGCCAGTGGTGCCATCTTGAAAAATCAATAAAAAAGATAACTGTTTTTAGCCCTATAAATTCTGATTGAATCGTTCGATTTTGACGAAATTCACATAGTAGCTGGAACTTACTTTAAACCACGTTTGGTAGAAATTTGGTTGAAAAATTCGGTTGGAGCTGCCAGCTATGATAATTTTGGTGTCTTAAATTTTAAAAAATAAAAATTTGGTAGTGAAAACATTCAAATCATCGAATATCCTAAAAGTGTCCGTTTCTTACAATAAAACCAATCTGTATACAAATCTTATGCTTTATCTACACGTTCAAAGTAAAACTTTGGAAATCTCATGTCGGACAAGAACGGTAACCCTCTCCCAGTTAACCCATATTTTTAGCATCAAAAACTTCTGTTCACGGGAATTCACGAACCAATAATCAGATACCATTGAAATTTACAGAATGCATTGAACTTAAGTAGAACTAGGTCTGATAGAAGCGATTTTGAATTGTCGGCAACTCTGTGCCAGTGGTGCCATCTTGAAAAATTACAAAGAAAAAAAAACTGCTTTTTGCCCTATGAAATGTGAATTAGTAACCAGATTTTCATGAAATTGACGCAGTAGCTGCACGTTACTCTAAACTCTGTTTGATAGAAATTTGGTTGAAAAATTCAATTGGTGCTGCCAGCCATGGTAATTTTTGTGTCTTTGGTTTTGAGAATTATCTCAGGAAAATAAAACTTTTTGCCCTATAGCTTCCAGTGCAGTCATGAAATCAATACGAATTTCATACAATTAACGGAACCTATTATAAGCATTATTCAGGCCAAATTTGGTTGAAAAGCCACGATAGGGTTGCCAGCTATTGTTGGTTTTGTGTTTAATTGCAATATCTTTATTAAGCGGTTTTATCGTAGAATTTTCAATTGGTTATGATATTGTAGTGACAATAAACAGCAAATATTAAGCTTTCGATTATTTGAAAAAACTTCCTGTAGGTAACCCTAAATTTCTTTATACTCCTATAACTTCGAATGTAATATAACAACGTGAAGCAGATGTGATTTATTCTTGGCTTTGATACTGGCAGAAGGTTGCCAGCACGAGTCGGTTGTGCTACTTTTGTCTCAATAAATGCTTACAGTTAGTATTCATACCGGAAACATTTACAATGAAAATAAATAACCAATGTTTCAATTCCCAAAGTTCTGCAAATTTTTCGGATCGCAGCCCCAAACGCCAACTTCAGTTACAGTGCTGCAGGCACTGAGCATTTTCTCCATTGGTGTTATATGAGATGCTGCTTTCAAAGTTTGGTGAAATAAGCAACTGATAACGAATATAATTATCAAGTGTTTTTCTTTCATAATGGTAATATCTTAAACCTTCTACCATATGAGTTATAATGCATTCTTGAGACCAAAGTAAAACGTGGCATTTGAAACAGTGTGGCCGTAATAAGCAGCTCATGTGGTGGAATATGCACTCAAAACCTGCACGATTCTTCTACTGTTCTTCGAACATTAGTGTTTCTAGCGGTTCAGGTGCGCTAGAGTTTTTTTTTTATTATTTTCTTTATCCTGCTTGCATAGCCAACAACCTTTTTTTGATTGTTGTTAAGGATTTTCTTAAATCTGTGTATGTATTCGCTAGTATTAATTTCCTCAAATCACTCGATGTAACGAATGCACTAAATGCGAAACAGTCCATACTTATTTATTTACAAACCCCTTTGTATTCTCTTGTTAGCTGTTACATCGGTTTGTTTTGCTCTATTCTTTACGCATTTTGATGTGAGCTAATTGTTTTCTCATAAATATGGATTCTATTTGCACTTTTCGAGTCTTGCTGTAACTTGATTGCCGATAATGCTTGACTCTCGGCCCCGAAATCCCAGCCAATTTCTGATCCCGAAAATCCCGGGATTAGAGCTCATTAATCCCGGGATTTTCGGGACCAGAAATTGACCGGGATCCCGGGATGCGGGATCCCGGGATGCGGGATCCCGGGATTGGATTCGCTAGTTCTATTACACGTAAAGGCTGGTACTGAGTTCGAGTTCACGTGAAATTTTGACATTTCCCCATTATCTGACCATTCTTTCGAGCGAAAATTTTGACAACAGAGAAAAGCAGAGACACTGCTCATTCTTGACGGATAAAATGTCAAGAATTTCAATTTTCGATCGATTTTCTTATTGGAAAGTCATTTGCACTGCTCAATTTTCAAATTCAAACACTAAATGTCACTTTTCAGCTCGAAAGAATGAACTGCACAATCTAAATTTGCGTGAAATGATTGACAACATGTTTTAGTGCCATCTATGTTTTCGAAGCGAAAGCAACTTCAAAGCAACATTTCATGCTAAGAACACAGTACCAAACTTGCTTATTTTCAAGCTAAATTTTCGCCGAAACAGATTTCACGTGAAATTTTTTATGAAAATTTCACGTGAAATCGAACTCAGTACTATGCTTAACGAATTTGCGGAAAGCGTAATCAACCATGGACATCAACCAATTGCTTCCTTTCTAAAAATTGTCACGGCATGCCACTAGATAGAACGTTTATGCTTAGTAATGTGTAGATATAACGTTTATGCGTTGTAATGCTGACAATATATCGTTGCATGTTCCTACAAAAAAGTCTTGTCCACTTAAAATTTATCTTCCACGACGATTTTCCACGTGAAAACTTTTTCTTCAGATGTATGTCAAGTAAAAGTATTTGGACCCATGTTTAAATTTTCATCCCAGTTGAAGGTGTCTGCAGCATTTAGAAAAACAAAAATCAGTGAATATTTCGAAAGTACTAAAATGTAGATAGAACATTTATGCTTATTAGGGCAGCATAGCTGAAGCTTGTAAAAAGCTACATATGAACTTGAGATGCTTGCAATATGAAATACCTAGTAAATTAAGTACTGTGGTTTAGTATAATGATAGTCAAAGTGCACAGAAGTTGCTGCCAAATTATGTATGTCACAGAAAAAGTACACTGAAAGAAAAAGTCGTGGTTGATTTGACTATTATTGATAGTAATGCAACAATTCATTCAAAATTATCGAATGATCTACGGAAAATGGTTCGTTCTACTATGCTAAAATAGTTCATTTGACCATACAATAGTAGTTGACTTTGCTGATACAAAAAATATCGAAACGTTCAACTGTGTTAATTGGTTCATAAGTACGATGAATAGTTGATCTATAGAAAAATGAGCATCGATTCATTTAACACTACAAAATATTGAATTATCAACAATTTTCATAGCAAGCGAACCACTCTACAATTGTTACATTCAACAAACATAATTCAGCAATCACTTATTATTGTTGGGGAACGAACTACGCGGCATGGAACATATTAGTAATAAACAATTTTCTTATGGTTGTTTTAACTATAGCTAAATATAGCTATAGCTATAGCTAATAATAAATAACTAAGGAAAATTTTTGATTTTACCAAATTTTTCTCCCAGTGTTAACATATTGATATTTGGTTTCATTTTATAAAAGTCGCAGTAAGCAACAACATTATTAATCTGGAGTATTTGTCAACAACTTCTATGCCTGCTGAGCATAGGCGCGCCGTATCTACTCAAGACCAATATATCATGTGAACTTTATCCGGTCGGGGCATACCGTAAACGCAAGTTCCAGGCGCTAAAAAAATAAATAGTTCGGTGAAGGGTTACGATTTTTGTGCGATTGGGAATTTTACAAGTTTAGAGTTGACTGTATAAATACAGTATCAAAGTCATCAATCACTTGCATTTTATTCCGAAAACCGAAAAAAATTGCAGATAGTCAATGGTGTGAAAGATTTGCGTTTACGTACTTATGGTAGCTACAAAGTTGCCCGGACATTATTTAAAAACGACAGAAACTTATTTTTTATGCCCATTAATGAGTCTTGTAAATTTCGAGATTATCTGATGACTCGGTGTGAAGTTATCACAAAGCGAAATTTTCCATAGAAAAAAATACACTAAAGTTTCTGCTCGACCAAACTTCGCGATCTAGATAAATTATCCGGATAGAAAAATTCATGCACAATGTATTCAAGGACATATTGCATACAATAATAAAAACTCTACAATAATAAAACTCTAATAGTGTTTGGAAGACAGTAAGTGATATGGTGCTTGAACAGTCTTGAAATATTGTCAAGATGAACTGAAATTATTTGGAAAAGGTTTTTGACCTTACGACGCCATGGACTTGCTTTCAGAAAACATGATGAAAGTGGTGCCAGTGATAACTGTGAATTTTTTTTTTTAGGAATTTTGTGAACTATTCGCAAAGTATGATTCAACTTTTGAAAAACATTTTAAAAACAAAGCTGCGAACTACTGTAGTGGCAAAAAATGAAATTAATTAATCAAAACAGTTGCAGAAATCGTTCGCGAGGACATGACAGCTGAAATAAAAGAGTGCGGACTGATATCCATTGTGGCAGACAAAGCAAGGGTCCACAAAAAGGCACAACTTTCCGTGGTTGTCAGATTGCTAAAGAGCTAGCAATCGAAGAAAGGTTCTTAAGCTTTGTAGGCTATTCAGGAGTTAGAAATGCCTCGTATTTAGCAGGTATAATTTTGAGCCTGTTAGACAGCTATGGGCTTAGCGAATTACCTGTCTTTGGGCAGTCTTATGATGGTGTTAGTGTCATGTCAGGACAAAAAGGTGGTGTACAAACCAAAATTAAGATAAAACACCCTGCAGCCACATTTGTACACTGTCAAGCTCATAGAATTATCCTTGCTGTGATGGACACATTTTTCACAATCGAAACGTGTACATCCTTTTTCAATGCCATCGAATCCCTTTACCTACATACATTTTTCGAAGCCATCACAGCACCTATTGTTGAAGCAGCTTGAAGAGGCAATTGGTCTAAATACAAGGCGTGAAATCAGAAGTTAAGCTCGACTTATTAGTCAATGAGTTTTCACAATCGCAAATATGTGATCGATAGCTATGGGACTATAAAAGAGGCTTTGGAAAAACAAGTGAATGAAGAAAAATACATCGACTCAGTTTATGCATTGGAATTCAATCAGTAATCCTAAGTTTGTAGTAAATCTTTTCATCTTTGACTATGTTCTTTCTATAATGAACATGTTAAGCACATATTTCCAAACTAATAAATGCAACTCTTTGGGATGGGATGGGATGGATCTAGTGAATGGAACAGTTAAAACACTACTAAGTGTGCGAGAAAACTTTTATGTAGTTTGGGGAAAAATTAAATCATTCGCAGAGAAGCACTGTCCGGATCTCACATTTCCCAGAGAATCACGAAAACGGAAAACAGCAAAAAGCACAAGCTTAAAAGGTTTTGATATTTAATTTAGCCTTAGACACGCAGTTAGGGCTACAAAGATATAACTGCAAACCAAATGACTCGAAAAGAGTAAGTTACAGCACTCTTCATCTTGTCAAATTATTTGTGCTTTTTCTAGGTTTTCTAGGTAACAAAAATTTGCAGCAAAATATCAATTTCTTCCTTGTAAGCTTAATATATTCATATTTCTTCCAAGATATTCTGAAAGTAAGCTATCCACTTCTTCAAGCATAGATTGAAATATATTTAGTTTCTAAACGAAAAAATTGTCTTATATTTCTAACTATTTCCATTCTATTCCCGTATAATTCATACAAGCTTTCATTTCTTAGTGGTCATAGATAATTCATGTGTAAATCATACTTACAATTCACATTATATGCATGCGGCAATAGCTCATAAATATTCACAGACACAAAGTTTATTTGATAATGCGTTATGCATTAGCAAATAACAAAGAATAAATAAACAAACATATAATATATTAGTAAATTATATAAGTTGTATGAATAGTACGTGTACCTTACGGAAGACAAAATTATCGCATGTTTTGAACCTTTCGATGCCTGGCCCCTGCTAGATTTTAGGCAACGGCACGCCTATGCTGCTGAGGTTTTGATTAAAGCTTTAAATTCTACAAAACATTGTAAGTACACTGATGCCTATGGGAGTCAGCCAGATGGAGTTTTGAAAATGATATATATGTATATTGTAATTCTAACAATTTTTTGGTTTATTTGCTGCAAATGGGGAGTAAGAGCTTAAAATGTACATCTGGTAACATCAAATAAACTTTAAAGTAGAATTAATAATATGTTATCTGTTGGCAGTACCAGTTGAAATAAATGTTGTTATCATCATCGGCTTTCAAAATAAACACGTTGTTTTATGACTATTTATGAGATTATACTGCTTTAAACTGTCGATACGTACATACATACATCTAGCACGAAGACAGAATACTCAAAAAAATTTAAAATCTTTCATTTAGCAACAAAAAGCTATTAAATAACAAAATTTACAAAATTATTTAACTTCACACTTCGTCTCCAAACCATTTCTCTATTTTCATCAATAGATGCCGCCACTTTAACTGTTTGCCTTTTGCTTCAAACAAAATAAGCTTCACTGAAACAGTATGTCAAAATCAGTTTCGACTACGTCAAACCAAGCTTTGAGTATAAAGATATTTTTATACTCAAAGAAACCAAGCTTCCCCCCGAATAGAACTAAACCATAGATATGAACTCAACCAATCACTCTCCATCGCCGAAAACCTAAATAGATAAGTACGATTTCAATGAACTCAATTTTCAAACTGTAACGACACGCATTCATTGACAAGCCTAAAATGGCAAAAACAAAACATTAAAACAACATCAGCAACACCATTTACAGAATTCTACCGACAGCAATATGAGTGTGACTAATTATGTCATAGAATATGGTGATGGTTTTAGCGCCAGTTACTTTACCTTTAACTATATATTTATCTCACGATCACATATGTTGGCGTAGCTGAGAATGAACCTCCGAGCAATTGATGCTAGCTTCCTGGGAGATCTATCAGTCAGCTAAGATCTCAGAGGCTAAGATGCACGGTGATGCTAATGCTGACTCATTGGCGGTCACATGTGGCCGTTATAGTTAGCTTAAAAACTCACTGAGCTTTTTTCGAGCAAGTCCGATAAGTGAAACCTGAATAGACTGACGAATAATCTTATCTTGGATTTGTCTTAGCTTCTTACTGACTTGAGTTGTTGTTGAGGGTCGAGCCGTATGTTCTCAGATCTGAGCCGAAAGCGAAATCTAATCGAACGCACGATTTTCATTGCCAAAAACCAACTGGAAACTGAAGCGATCGTATTGAACTTGCATTGTTTAAATGTAGAGTGGTCCATGAGATGAAAACTTAATCGTCTATCAGATACATTTGCATCTGTTTTGAGCTCGGATTACACGATCGCCGTCGATCTTCACCAGCTGGGTAAGGTTATAAATAGTTTGCAGATGCACTGAATAGATTTGTAGATATGCGCTTTGAAGATCATTAGTTGTGCAAATTATATTCCGCCGATTGAATTGCACTGGAACCTATGATGCTGAGAAAGATCTTTCGCCTGGAATTCGAACAATGTTTAGATCGTGGGCTTAGAGTTTTCGCCCGGGCACGATGATCGCGGTAGAGCATTAAGTACTCACATACTTTATGTTGTTTCTATAACGTACATTTATTCGTCAGTTTATTGTGGCGGGTTCGCTTAGCGGTTAACATTGAGATGTGAGCGTGTACAGAGCGCAACAAATTCGCGAACTCTTTCTTTCTGTCGCTCAACATTCGTTTCGAATTCAAACGACGAATAAGTAAAATAAAACGAAGTAATCGTAATAGTGTATGGACAGAGCGTTAAATAGCGAAACACAATAAGACAGATACGGCGAAATTACACATTCACTTTTTTTGCTCGTCGTAAGCAATCGGAAGAGCTCAACTTAGCCACCGGCTGGGATAGGAAAGTTCGGGAGAGGAAAACGTAATCAAGCGCGGCAAGAGGCTCACGAATTTCATCGAATCGAAAATATACGTACTGAAGCAAGCCGTTTAGAAAAGTTCTGCGAGGCCATTGAAACTCATGTGATTTTTGCATTGCTTTTGTTTTTCGCCGAATGATCAAGACCGTATATCGTACCGCGGCCAATTACACACAAAGGCAGTAGCTTGGTCGAGCTGAGGTGCTTCTTCCAATCAAGTAGTGGTCCCATTGAGTGACCTGAGTGCGATTGCAGCACCTGTGCAATCAGGTAGTCGTTCTCGACATCATCGCCAGTAAGAGCGAAGTGAGTTCCGGTCATTCGCCGCGGTCTTAAAACGGTTTTTTACGCGCGGCACGACCAGAGGTCGTCGTCTTTGAACAGTCGTCACATAATTTGGATCAGATACTTCTCAGGATTTCCAAGTGTTTTCGATACGCGCCTTCGCACTGGTCCCGTCGACTAGGAAACCTTATATGTGCGATTACTTTTAATTTCCGTTTACAGTGCGGTTGGCGGCGGTGATCTTGCTTCGAGTCGGTGATAAGGGTTTAGAGTTCGCGATCGCACTATCATATCGCGCGAATCATTACTAAACTACGATACCATTCGAAACGATCGTCCAAAACGGCAGCAGAGATACCAAAGCGATTGAGCACAAACAACTCGCCTTGAGGTTTGCCTGCTATTAAGCGCGAGTGAGCGATCGTGTTTTTTGGTTCCCTTGTTTTTCATCTGCGTACATACATAAGTGCACACGTATAATAGCTTCAAGTGTATGAAAGAAAATCGTGGACGTTGGTATCATTTGAAATCGACAAGACTATCGCAGGTTTTCCCCTCTTTTCGCTCAGGTGAGATTCTGCTTTCCCGGAACATGTGTGCCATGTTTTTGTTGTACGATGCGAGCATATGATCGTTGGGACAATATGCGGTGTTGATAAGACGAATGTGACAAGACGGAGATGGTTACGGTTCCTTTAATGTAGTTTTCTGGCTTTTGTTCGCTATTTCGTTTTTTCTCGGGGCGATCGTGTTTGTTTAAGTGTTTGTTTAAATATTTATTTAAGTGCTGGCACGAATGTGATCTTGTTTGAGAAGTTTTATCTTTTATTTATCCCCGAGTAAATAGATACCAGTGCCAAACCTCATTCGCGAAAATGAATCGTAATAACATGAATAGTAACACAAATAACAACAACAGTAAAACTCCAAATAAAAATGTGTCTGGGAAAGTTCTGACACCTACAGGTAAAGTACCAAAGACCAAGCGCAAAGTAAAGACGAAATCAAAAACTGATACAAACACTAATGACGTGATCAATGAGTCGGTAGTTGGTAAACAACCTCTGAAAAACACTGGAGATATCAATAAAAACATGATTATTCCGAATATTTCGATTGATGATCGACCAGACCTGAAGAAAATTGGACGGTCGAATAGCTTCTTTTTGGCGAGAAAACTTTCTAAACTGATAACAACTATAACTGGCAGCCGAGAGAACATAAATGAAGTCAAAGAAGAGAAAATTGCACCAGCAATTCCACCGACTCCGGAACTCCCTTTCAAGTTCACAAGGAGTCGAAGTATGATCACACTGCGCAAATCAACACGCCGAAGTGTTTTGGAAGCTCCACAGTTAGAAAAACTAACAGAGGAGACCGAACACTGTAAGTCGCCGGTTGAGTCCGTCACCCAAGATCTTCCAGCTTCGCCAGGGATTTTCGAAAGTTTGAAGCGAACGTTTTCGAACTCCAGCGAAAAGCGTCGATCTGTTGTGAATCCTCGCTGGAGCGCTTCGCTACAGAATCTTCAGGAGATTGATAATATGGTTAGTTACGAGGACCTTTCATTTGTGAACTACGACAAATTCAATGAGTATGAAAAGCATTTGGAGAAACGAATATCTCAGCATGACTTGACTACTCTTACTCCTGAAATGCCACCTCCACCTACATCGGTGGTTGTCAGGCGGAGAAAAAAGACGGAACCAGTAAGGAAGCTAGGAGCTACGAGTTTATCTAATATAGAAGGGAACTTTGACAGACGGAAGAATTTGTACCGACAAAGTATTGACGAAGAGAAATTACAACATATGAACGATGTTCAAAGAGATTCGTATCGATGGAGTTTAGGTGACGAAGTTGATGGAATATCGTTGAGGAGTATCAGAGGCGATGGGGCCAGTATTCGTTCGGCCAAAAGTAGCAGAATCGAAGGTGGTGTAGAGCCGCAAGTAGAACTACGAAGGAGTGATTTTTTAATGAAGAAGAGGAGTCTATCGTTAGAAGATATGGGAGCGAAGGCGAATTTGGCAGCTAAACAACAGGTTAGTTTCTATTAACATTGATTATCTAAATATTTTTCAAGTTTTTTGGAAAAGCAAAAATATAGCAGACTTTTGCTTTGTCTAAGAAGTAGACAAGTAACTTTTTGAACCAGGCAATAAACCTCAAACGATTTTCGGTTATACAATATCGCAATTGCCATTCAGGACAAAGCTTTTAAGACTGTGAATTCAAAAAAGTGGCGAGGGTGCAGTAATGTTTTATTATACATAAATCAGTTTTGTAAGCTTTATGTTCGAGAGAGATTTCACGATTTGAAGAGCTCTGAATTTAGTAGGCTTTGTTGGATTTCTGCAGCCGCCCGCGTATTTTTTCCTCCACTTTGCTATATACTGCCAATTACTACTATTGATTTATTTATTTATATATTCATTCGCAAAATTAATCGTAGGCAAAAAGCTCAATCACCAATAGAAATAGCCTAGAAATAGAAACAAAAAATGATAAACCAGAAATTAAAAAAAACAACAAAAAAAATTGAGAAAAAAATCAAAGCCATGAATGACAATATAGAGAGGCAAAATTAATCAACAAAATATTGTGCTGCGGATATTACGTTTACAAGTTGGAATAGAGTGTGAAAGAGGACACGTAAAAAGCGTCAAATAGGAGAATGAAAGCAAGTTACTGTACGAGCAAATGGTACGTCAAAGACAACAAGGACCTAATTTTCCTCTCGCACTGCCGTTCGTTAATCAGAGGTGCTATGGATAAAGTTAGATAGCCATGGTAAATTTCACGCAAAAAAACTTTTCATTCAGGTAAACTCAGCGCTTTGCTAGGGAAGGGAGATCAAAGAGCGATAAGCGCTTATCGTAAAATGTGTAAGGAAGATTATACTTGAAGAGTAAGGTGTAAGTAAACCTCTGCTGTACAGACTGAATGGCCTGATAAAGGTAAGTGAAACGAGGAGACCAAACTTGACTACAGTATTCAAGTTTAAAGCGAACTAGGGTCACAAGTATTTTAACACAGGTAGATATGCTAAAAGAATTGTAGCAAGAACGTATAGCAAGGCCAGAAATCCGTGAGGCTCTATTAGTAACGGTACGAACATGAACTTCAAATTTAAGTTTACGATCCTAGGTGACCCCCAAAACAGTGAAATGTTTCACAGACACAAGGACATTTTCACATACCACATAAGGGTAACTATACGGAAAATCGACCAACGGTCTTTGATCGCAATCGTCAAATTTCAATGAAATTTTTACTGTGAATATAAGTAGTTGAACTGTATGCACCAATACAATTTTTTGGAAAAATATCTAATATTTGCGGTAATATGACCTTTTGAAATTTTTGAGAAACGTCGGTTCGTGTTGCATTCAAAAAATTGTATAAAATCTTCTACTTTATGTTGAGCCTTCAAATATAACTTGTTGGGAAGGGTAAGTTGTAGGTATCCTAGGAAAAATAGTGCGAGAAACATCCTGGCCAAGAATTTTTAAAATAATCGTTACTGTGTTCTTTATCCTTGAATATTTCGAAATACACACCTTCGATTTTCTTACTTTGTTTACATATTGCAAACAGTTATGTAAGCTACAAACGTGCAAAATTTCAAAAATGAGCTCGTAAAAGAAAATTTGCGAGAAATTTTTAAAGGTACGAAATATTACAACCGCCAAAGAAAATTTAAAGAAAATGGCACCGACAAAAGGTGAAACTTACAATATATGTATGATATGAAATAACTTGATGGTGGCTCTTCGTTTTTTTTTTGCAAAATCAAGGTCTTGTATTCCTCAGTGATGGGTAATTATTGTTTATGATTTTTATTTTTTAAAAGGAATAGTACTTCGATTTTTTCTGTAACTAATAGACCTAACACTAGAATACGTATAAATTTTTGGCAATAATTGAGAAAATTCATTTGTAAGCAATCATGAAACAAAAATAAAGAAAGCAGATTCCTTTTCATATACTAGTGGCATGAACAATAATAATTATTTTGCGTTTTCCTTACATCTAGGGTTTCTCGCACATATTATTCTGTACATATATTTTTAGCTACTTCCTTTGTTTATCTATTTTGCATATTTTTACAACTTAAAATCAGTATTAATTGCAATGCCTGTAGTTTACTTTGATTCCAAGAAGTTGCTTTCAATGTCTATATCGAAAGTATTTCAAGCTAAGGAAAGTCGTGGGTTCATATAGACAAACAATTTTGTAAAATGGACACTCTAAAAAGAAAGATAAAAAAACTTTACTAGCGTATTGTACAAAAATGTATTTTAAATAAAGGAGGAACTACCCACAGAAGAAACAAAAACAAATAATTAATTATCTATAGTACATACTATCAAAGAAGAATATTCAAAAGCTAAAAAAAATTAAATAAAGTGTTTACTTTTATCAATGTTGCCGATGAAGTAGTCACGTGCAAATAGCCCGGGAGCCAGCGACATTTTTTGGCCACTCATTTCATCGTCGATCAAAGTATGTAATTATCCTTAATAAGGTCTAGTTAGTAACGAAAATCGACCACTTACAACCAGTTAGCGGGACAACGTTTACTGGGAGCGTCAACAATATGTAATAAACAATAGAAAAAAAACCTGATATAATCGTCGTTCACATTTTGAGGGGATGTTAATTGACATCAGACGTTGTCGAAAAACGACCACTTACACTTGTTTGGCGGGACAATCAACCACTTACAAGCGCGCAAACGCGCAAAAATATTTTTTCATCGTTTCAAAAATTGACTTATTTCATCGTTGCTCAAATTTTACATGGATACCGAGGACCATATTGCAGATGGAAAAATACTGTGCTTACAAACGACTCGCGGGATCCCCAAAGTCGCCGCTGCAATAGCCAGCGCGCGGCCTCGGAAAAGTTCCATTCGATACAACGGGTGGGAATGTAAGGAAACTGTGTAAAAATATGTTTTGTCTGGACACTGTTTTGACGAGTTTCACGGGTTTTCCCGAGTTAAGTAACTCACCGGGAAAACTGAAAAATCCGGGATTTGGACATTTCCTGGAGCTCACTCAGAGTTTGAACGTTCAAATGCATGCACGTTTTGTGAAATATATTTGTTTATAAAACGCGCAAAATGTCCAAACTAAAATGGGTTTTTGTTTTTGCAAAAAACGCATCAGATAAAGTACTTTATTAAATTTCGTTAAATTTGCTTTATTAAAGTGTTTAAAATGGGGCGACGTCTCTCTGTCCGCGACAGTCACTCAACACGACGAATACCATACAAAGTATTTGAGTTGTTTTAAAGCGAGAGAAAAAAGGATTAAGGTCGTTGGCAAAATTTAACCAAGTGCAACAAAAAAGAGGTATTTGAAAACAAGTGCGCTGGAGTCTGGTAAAGCTGACTACGTTGCCCGTATAACAATCGTAGAATCCCTTTATAATTGCGTCAATTAACATCACTTTTGTTTGTTCCTTATCAATGATAAAGTTTCCAAGGGCCAATGGCGTACAAAGATAGATTAGTATTAAGTTCATTATATCTATGATTAATAAACGTTTTACAATGGATTCAGTGGCAATATATGTTGTCATTGTATTATGAAAAGTTTATTAAGTCACTAATAAATTTGGTAAATATTGATTTTTTTAAGAATTTCATGCTCATTTTCTCAAATTTTTTTTTCGTGTATAAATTTATGATTCAAGTAATGCTATTCTTCACAAAACATGGCTTTTTGTCAGAAAAAATCCTTCAAGGTGAACTCGTGGATGACAATGACAAAGAACCGCGGGCGGACTCTTACAGTAGCGACTTTGAGGATCGCTTGAAGTAGGTTTGTCCCACGAATCGATTGTAAGCACAATATATTTTCATGTGCAATATGGTCCTCGGTATCCATGTAAAATTTGAGCAACGATGAAATAAGTCAATTTTTTTAAATATTTTAGCACGTTTGCGCGTTTGTAAGTGGTTGATTGTCCCGCCAAATAATTGTAAGTGGCCGTTTTTCGACAACGTCTGATGTCAATTGACTTCCCCTCAAAATGTGAACGACGATTATATCAGGTTTTTTTTCTATTGTTTATTACATGTTGTCAACACTTCTGACAACAAATGGTCTCGAGGTGCGATGTAAGTGGTCACTTACTGTGATAAGCACAAACAAATTGAAGACCCTGATATGCTTTCATTGACGATGAAATCGGCACGTTTTTACTGTCTCTGGCTCCCGGACTAAAACGTTGTGTCCGAATTTCCTGACGCAACCTTATATATAATTAAAAAAATTAGACGAAGTTATATTTCCCCGAAAAGGCGAAGAAGTATGGGTCCACATGTCGATGGTATCATAAAATCATTCTACTGCAGCAATGCAAAAAGCAGACTAGACTGCCTAAATACTTCAATTTGGCGGAATCATCGGGAACACATTCTGTCTGTGTATGCGTTATACATCAAAACGTTAAATTAATGATGAAAGGAGCAAAAATAAATTTTGTAACAAAGGGTTCCGATATAAGCTTGGTTTATTAGAAGGACTTTTTATCTCTGATGATATGCTCTCTTCCACAAACAGATCGGTGCTGCCAGGATTGCCATGGATCAGCCGTTATTCTAACCACATGTGAAAAAATATTTGATGAAAATTGCGTCAGTGGTATTAGTTATAAGCAATGGACTTATACAGATCTTTCTACGTTAGAAACTAGATTGGAATCTTCTGCGGTAAAACGATAGTAAAACGTCTTCATCGATAATACTGGTAATGTCTCCACAATAGATCCAGGTAAGACGAGGGCGAAAGTCTGGTATGCATCAAAAAATACCGTGCCGGTTGACAGTAAAGCCGACACTCCTATCTTGTAAAACGTATTTAATTATTTATTTATTCATACACGCAACATACATATTATAATGAAATGACATGCTGTTAATTAGCCAATTTTAGCTTTTAGCATAGTTTTAAATGTTTCAAAGGATTAAGGAATAGTACCAAGCTGTTATACATTATCTTTAACCTTGGTAAAAATGAATGAAAGTAGATTTATGAATTCGCAAACGATGCTTCAAAAGTTTCTGAATATCAAGTCTCCCAGATTTGGAAGAGAAAGCATTGATCAATGTATCAAGCTCTAGAAAGGAAATACGATCATCATAATCTAAACGGGGAATACCGTGCTTGTTAAGTAACGAACGGATAAATTTCCTTTGAATGGATTTTTCATATCTGTATTTTAATGAGGAGACCACACAAGAGTTGACCGGAAAATGTAAGGATACAAAGTAAAGTTGGTTGTATAGATTCGAATGTTTGCGATGATTTTAAGATGAATCCTGAAGGTTTGGGGTTCAACTGATCGAATCCGAGATATGACCATGAAATCTGAGCTTGTTATCAAAGATAACCCCAAGGTCTGTGATGGACGCAAGAGAAGACCATGTGGGCACCCAATGAGTAATGCAGTACAGTAGGCTGAGTTTTATGAGAAAAAAAAGCAGTCTTCGGGATTTCTTTGCATTCAGAAGAAGTTTGTTTTCCGTACACTAGCTTTTGAGTTTCGTAAGATTGGATTCAAGAAGCTTGCTGTCATCAATATACTTTATGGTCAGGAAGAATTTATGATCATCAGCATAAAATAAACGTTTACTAGAAAGTAGCAGAAGCATATCATTCACATAAAACAGGAATAAGAGAGAACCCAGAATATAATCTTGTGGAACACCTGCTCTAGGCTCAAAAGGATGGGAAAGAAAGGAATCATATCGAACTTAGCAACATCGATTGCATTAGTATGATTTTATCCGTTTTATAAAGTTAGTGATCAACATGATCATCAGTGCTGCCATTTCAGCATTTTGAATGCTAGATCTAGCATTATTTTTTCCGAAACGGCATTCGAAATTCAGAGCTAGCATCTAGCATTATTTTTAGCATTTAAGTTTAGAATTTTGAATAATCTGGCACTCATCTATTTACAATTTAGCCCATCAAATTTTTCTCAATAATAGCTCTGTTCATGTACTTTCAGTCGCGTTCATGAAAGGAAACTTCCTGAATCATGTGGTGGCGGAAATTCATAAAAATACAAAAACCTGCTCATGACATTTTTTTAGAAGTGACAGTTGTCTGATTTTGAAATAATGATAGTGATTATAAAGTCTAAAATATAAAGCCTATAAAGTCATCTATATTGCTTTAAATATGGTAACGTTCAATTAAATCGTGATGATGCTAAAAATCAGTGATGCAGTCCCATCCACTTCAGACTCCCAGGTGCCTTGGGCATCTACAAGTTCAAGTTTACCAAAGTATGTGCAATCTAGTGAGATATTTTTTCCTGAATAATGTGAATCAATTGTTTGGTTAGGGTTTCAAATGCAAGCAATCGCACGGATAACGCTGGAGAAAAATCTTTGTTATGCGACACTAATACTTTTTCTTCACTTAAAAATAAATAATTCTTGCTGTTTTGATTGTGAGATTTCAAACGATGTTTTGAAAAATATTTGTAGAAATGAGCTTTACACAAGAGAAGAAGATTACCTCAATAGCGGCCATCACTTCCCTATCATCTTCAAATTTCTTACTCCGAAGGTGTTGTTTGACCCGAGGAAAAAGGTAAAAGCCACTGAGAGCTAGATCTGGCAAATAGGGTGGTTGTTCAAGCAGTTTGAATCCTGTTTCTTTAATTATATCCATCGCAACTGCAGCCTTGTGAGCCGGCGCGTTATGAAACAGAACTCCGGCTCGCAGTTTGCCGTGTCTTTTCTCCTTCATTGCCTCTCGCAATCTTCCTTTTTGGTCTGCTTGGTAAGGGCCTGATATAGTGGCTCCCTTTTCTAAATATTACACTATAATAATTTCTTCAGCGTCCCAAAAAACTGATGCCATAACCTTTTCTGGCGAACTTGACACTATGAATTTCTTCGGCGTCGATGAAGAGGGTCGCTTCCAGGTCATCGATTGCATTTTGGTTTCTGGATCAAAATGGTGGATCCAGGTCTCGTCCATGGTCACGAAATGTGACAAAAAATTCTCCTGACCTGCCTGGACTTTTCGAGATTCATCTTTGAAATGTCGACTCGTTTCTTCTTATGCTCGTCCGTTAACAATCTCGGTATCCAACGCGCAGAGACCTTCTTCATACATATATAATTTGTTGGCAAAGATTTTTCGAACACTACCATATGAGATCGCTGTGACCTCAGCTACATGTCTGAGGGTCACTCTTTGATCTGCCAACACGACATCTTCGACTTTTTTTTAAAGTTTTCTTCAGTGCGGGATGTGGATGGGCGTCCTTCGAGGTGTTCATCTTCAGTGGATGTTCTTCCCAGCTTAAACTCTTTGGCCCAGCGTACAACGGTAGAATATGGAGGAGCACAGTCCCCTTATGCTGCCACCATGTCTCTGGTAGACAGTTTTTTCAAACAGAGGTACTTAATGACAGCTTTAATTTCGTTTTTCTCCATTTTGATGTTCTCTCTTCGACTGTTCGTATCTTAGAAGAGAGAGATATAAGGAAATGAAAATGGCAGTGAGAAGTGAAGCAATTTGCCTAAGCTGAGCGTTAGTAGTAGTAAGCGAATTTGACATTCACTAGCTATGCCGAACAGAAAGATAGAGTGAGATAGATAGAGAAAAATAGTTGGCCATGTGCACGCGAATTTGACAATTACTATTTCAGCAACAACAAAAGCTCAGGTATCGGGGAAACCAAGGGGAATATCTGAGGTAGCAATTCTCTCGATTTGTTCTATTTATAGATTTTACCTTTGTAGTAAACTTACTTCACTAAATTTCGTATATGTATACGCTTGTTTCATTTCCTTAGATCTCTATGTTCTGAGGTTGTTGATATTTGCGACAAAGATACGTACTTTGCAGTTCCTATCCGACCTAACGTTAAAGAACGCGATGCGAGATGCCGAAGTGAGCATGATGAGTGCAACACTCAATAAGTTCGTTTAATTTTTGGTTTGTCTTAGCGGCACTAACATCGGTGCCAAAATGAAGGAGCCATTGGAGAAAAAATCATTATACTCGAATCAGTTAAAAAAATAGGGCAATATATTAATGAAAAAAGCGAAATATATAGAAGTGTATGAATTCAAATCCACAAAATAAACAAAAATATTAAACCCACCAACATTAAATCGAAAGCTGCGATAGCAAGACACTAGAAAACACTGCTTTTAAATAACGGTGAACACAGTTTCGAATGATTTTTTTTTTACCTCCTTCCTACCACTCTCTCCATCACTTAATCAACATTCACGGTCCGTGTGCATCAAAACTCCTCAACATATGCTTCATTCGTACTTCCCAGACAATAATTTATTGGTATAAGAGAAAGCACTTCAGTATACAGATAATATTGCCTATTTCTTGTCGTCAAGACTTGTGTCCAGAGAAACGTTTAAAAAAACTCTAGTTGGCATCATTATCTGTTTGTAAGGAATGATCGTAGATTTTCCTTAAATTTAGCCAAATTCGCAAATTTTCTTATATTCTCAGCTAAGGTATTGTAATAAACCAAAGACTGTTGCACTGGATCCATTTTTAAGCGGTCTGTCCTAGCTTTTTTGATTGCAAGGTTATTCGCCGATCTTGTGGCTGTTTGAGTTATTTCTCCAACATTTCTTATGACATATGGCCATTTGAGATTTTTGTTAAGTATCTTAAATATTAGTTTTCCTCGCGCTCACATTTCAGCCATTATTAATAGCGATCGTGGCACTGAAGCTCAAGTGGCTTCTTCTTTCGATGCTATCGAAAGTAGTAGCAGCCCCTCTATCCCCTTCATGTATGTTTCCTCTCTAAAGAGCATCATATCTGATTTAAAATCAAGTAAGGCTCCGGGCAACGACAACATCTACACTCTATTTCTAAAAAATATGCACAGGAAAGCGTTTATATACCTATCAAAGTTATTAAATGCTTGGCTTGTAACATCTTACTTTCCGTCTGCCTGGAAAACTGCAAAAGTTATTTGGATCCCGAAACCTAATAAACCCAAGTCCGAAATCGGCAGCTACAGGCCAATAAGCCTAATCGGAATGATTGGAAAAGTATTTGAACGCTTCATTAAGATTCAGCTTCAAACCTTTATTGAGTCGCAAAATATCTACCCTAAAGAGCAGTTTGGTTTCAGAAGCGGGCACAGTACAATTCATCAAGTTCGAAGGATAACTGACATAATCACTACAAACTTTGGACTAAAAAAGTCCACTGGTTTGATAACTCTCGACTTGGAAAAGGCATTTGACTGCGTCTGGCATCAAGGCTTGATTCACAAAATGCGAATACTTAATTTTCCTCTGTCCCTTACTAAAATAATCATGAACTTCCTGCATGACCGATACTTTTACGTTGATATCAATGGCTCGGAGTCAAATAAGTTCCCGATACCAGCTGGTGTTCCCCAAGGCTCGGCGCTAAGCCCCATATTATTTAACCTCTTCTTGTATGACATACCACTACCTGTCAATTGCATTATCAGTCTATTTGCTGACGACACAGCCCTTTTGTCATCTAATCACTGTCCGATATCTGTAAAAACTTCACTAGAAAATGGGTTCGCAACACTGTCCAATTATTTCAACAGATGGAAATTGAAAATAAACCCTACCAAAACCGAGGCAATATTCTTTACTAAGAAGCGCAAGCAATGCTTTCTCCCCAGTTCTCTTAATGTAGATGGTAACATTGTTGGCTGGAACCCGGAATATATAAAATATCTAGGAATTTACCTCGACAAAAAACTTACCTTCAAAGCCCATATCGGGCTTACCATAAAAAAATGCAACCTTCTCGTCAAAGCCTTGTATCCTTTAGTAAATAGGCGGTCGCAGCTGTCTTTAGCAAACAAACTGATTTTATTCAAAATTGTTTTTCAGCCTGTCATGCTCTATGGTGCTCCGGTTTGGGGGCGCTGTGCTGCTACTCACATCAAAAAATTACAAATTAAACAGAACAAAATTCTGAAAATGCTCCTGGATCTCCCATTTTTCTATTCGACTAACTCTTTACATTCAGTTTCAAAGCAGTCCCTAATTTCAAGCAGCATTAACCGCATTAATACCAAATTTTTAAACACTTGTGTTGCATCAAACAATCCTTTGGTTCGAGCTCTAGTATAATGAACTTTAACTTTAAGAGCATCCACATTATAAATGAGCCTCATTTAAATCCGACAATCTTAAATCAGCAACAATGCTGCTCTTTTGTTTCTTTGTTTAAGTTAGTACGTAGCTAGCACTAAGATAGTTAAGTAAGTTTTACAACACAATTCATTCAAATAAAAGGTTTTCCCCGTTTCCTTTTAAATATCTAATGTAATTACACAAAAATTCATTCAGCTAAGATGTATATTAATACAGTTGTTTAGGAATGCAAGAGCCAAAGCTCGATTCACCTACTGGAATATTTTGTACAAATTGTAGTATATTTAATGTATGGTTGAATAAATAAATCTAAATCTAAATCTAAGTACTCCTCGTTCAAGTCATATTATTTGTTGCATGCTTAGTAGTCCTGTTTCACGATACACATGTGAACTTGGAGTCAGAGTTGGCATTTTGAATATAGTCTTGATAGCCTTTGTGGTTAGTCTTCCAATCAGGTCAATGCTTTGTTTCGATGTTTGCTTCTACAAAACTGCTCCATAAGAAACGTTTGACAAAATAAAGGCATTTTAGATGTCAAGTTTGATGCAAAGCGATAAAAAATCATATTTTTTCAGGACTCTTATCATAGGTGCCTCTTTATGTCTGATGCTATTGATATGTTGTAGCCAAGACATTTTCTCATCTAGCATTAAGCCTAAGTATCTAATTGGGTTGACCTTTTCCAATTGTATTCCATTGATTTGCACGGACGGATCAATTTGCTGCTTGTTTTTTTGTAAGAATAATAAATATTAAGTCTTTTGGGTGTTTATAATCAGCTTGCTTTGTTCGAGCCAATTCCAATATTTTCCTAAGTCATCATTTATATTTTGCTGGAGATGTCATTAATTTTTACCGAAATACAGTAGCAGTGTGTCATCACAAATAAAACTATTTTTCCCGACAGATAAATGTCCTGGACGCTGTTAATGTACATTTAATATCTGTCGATGTTATACTATCCAGACCAGGAAAAACCTTTGATATTAGGTTGTCGATTATCTCAGATATTTCAACAGGTCAAGTGGGACGTAAGTAAATTGAAGTGAGCGAGGTCTCAATATAAATACTCGAACTTGATGAACGTTGCAGTTGCTCGGTGATCTGTGTATCAATGGGGGCAAAAAAATTGTTTAACTGCTGTGCTACTTCTTCGGGGTCTGCAATGGATGTTCCATTTATCAACAGTTCTTCTATGTACGTTGACGATTTGTTGTTTTGCTGTTTTGAAAAGAGCTCATTTACTAGTTGCCAATTTCTGGAGGAATTCCCGGCTGAAGCTTCAAACTTATTCCTGTAGAAATGTTTTTTGGCCTCCAAGATAGCTCGATTCGATTCCTTCTTCATAGATACATAGATCTGTTTCTTGACCGTGGAGTTTGGATCTGTTTTATGTTTTTTGTAAGCAATTCATTTTCGGTTTGATGCATCAATTACACCCTTAGTGATCCAAAATTGTGCTCGTACCCGAACTTGTTTCGTTATTGTTGCTTTTGTCTTAGCTTCGGTTATCTTCGCAATCAGATCCTCAAAGTTGGAAGTTGGAGACTTTTGAAGATTATTTATGAAGTTCCTTAAGAAATCTTTTTAGGCCGTATTTTAGCTTTGAGAAAATTGTTGATGGATAAGTTGATAACTTTATGGTCTAAGCGAGTCCAAGCATGAAAATAACAATTCGCTGGTCATCATCAATGTAAGCCATACGTTCACTCAGGTTTGGATGTTTTATGATCACATGATCGAGTAGTGTTTCGGATGTCATAGTGATACGTTTTGGTTTTGTTTTGCTAAATACAATTCCATTATTTGAAGCAATTATATCGAGGTATTCGCTGGATACGGCTGAAGATGTTCAAATGTCGATATTTGTGTCTGCTATAATGATTAATTTCTCGGTAGTCGAGTAGAATTCGTCGATATGATTCAGAAAGAGATGGTCTTCTTCATTGAGTGCTTTATAAAAGGTGCCAATGCTGATTTTCCCAGTATTGAGTACAAGCTCCACTATTATAGTATTATATTTATCAGACATGCTGACAATCTTTGAGCGAATGTTTGACTTCACAAGTATTGATGTGCCTCCTCCACGGCCCGATTGTCTGGTGCAAAAATAGCCTGTGTGTCCTCTCGGTGTGTACAGTTCCTGTTCGTTGCGGTATATCCATATTTCGGTCAGGACAATATCTATGTTTTTGTTTAAACATAAATAAATATTGATGTCATCAATTTTATTTCGAATGCTTCTAACGTTTGCGTAGAAAATTTTTAAAATACTTTTTTTCGTTTGCTCTTGGTCTAATATCCATAGTTGATTCTTTTGTGATTAGCTTCAATCATTCTCTTATATTCCGGGTACTCATAGCTGTCTGCACGATGTTGTGTATGCAGATGATTTTTAATTATGCAATTATTGCATTTTAACGATGATACTGTGCGTGCGTGGGTAAGATGATTCCCGCACACTTGGCACACACTTCCTTTACCTGGCATGTTGATGATTTATGGCTGAATTGACATTTAAAACATTGCATTACATTATGGTCTTCAACAATGTAAGGGGAACCAAAATTGATGTTAATATATTGGTTCACCATTCTTTCAAATAACTTCACACCAACCTCCACAAAAGCTATCCATTTATTTGTTTTTTTTTACCTGCCTCATATGTAGCACCTCAAATTTATCATTCGCATCTATGCTATGGTTTAGACTGATGATCTCTTCTTTCAGCTCTTGCGTGCTGTATTTTTGTTGGAGTTCTCTCATCATCATTGGTGGCAGTTTCTCCTTGGTACACTCGATGTTGTAGAGCGCTCCTAAGTTTTCTTCAAGGTTTTTCAATAGAACCTCAGTATTATGTTGGCTACCAGGTTTAAATTGGCTACCTATCATAACAATTCAACAAGGATGACAAGGACTGGGTGGAGATGAAGGCAATAATCATAACCAGTGCAGAGGTGGCTGAGTATGAAACTTGACATAAAAAATGATTGGCTTGACGACGAATGCCATGGTGCACTTGTCAAAAAAAAATCAGGCGTACAGACAGTTTTCGAAAGGAAAACCTGAAGGAAGAGAGAAACATATGGAAAATATGAAAAAAGGACAATAAAAGAACATTGACAAAAACCTAGCGACCTATCAAACTAGTCAAGCTAAAAATGTAGTGAAAAGTTTAAGTTGCAGATTCAGCCCAAAAAGCTAGATTAAACAAAGATCAGCTTACCATTTAAAAGATGCTCTTAACCCTTTACATGGCATAATAATATCAGTGCCGAATTACATCTTTGCTGAAGTGCAAGTAGTCCTTCCAGTGGCAAAAACAGACGTGTTTGCCTTACAAATATGCTCATCCACAAAACAGTGATAGGATATTATAAAATAGGGGTAGGACAAAATGATAAAGACATACTGCTACTTTGTATGTTAACATACTAGAAAATACTAAAAAATTAATAATAAAAATAAATAAAAAGTTGACGTTGACAATGACATAAGGGAGTACCAAAGGTCTTAACGTCGGGACTACTGACTACATCATACTGCAGAAATCACAATAATCTGAGTACGGAAAAAGGTATTCAAAAGAGAAGCCAAAGGTTGGAGGCTACTGGAACAGCACAGTGAAAGCTGTTTTTACTCTGCCGACGAAAACGTAGTCTGACTGGAAGACGCGATCATTGAACCGTGGCGAATGGAGAAGTCATCTGCGAAAAGGTCGGTCTGTATTACTAATATGACAACGAGGTCTGGAGATAGGTTAGGTTAGGTTAGTGAAGAGGGCTGCTGCGAACGCGGCCAGCATTACGCCACCAGTTTGGGCCCATTTGCCACTCTCATAGACAATCACACGCATTCACACTTACAGCCATGGCGCTGGCGGGATTCGAACCCGCAGGCCTCGTAGCACGCCGCTTTTCGGCCTGACGCCTTCGCGAGCAGAGCTACCGGGCCCACTAAGTCTGGAAATAACAACAGGCGTGTTACTTTGCTCCTCTATCTAGCAGACAATAGAGTATACGCATTGGAAACAACAAGACTCCTGCACCAGTAAATTCAGTAGTACAGAAATTCTATTCCTCATTGGTAGTTCACGTGCTGAACTATAAAATGTGCTGATAGAAAAAAGAAAAGCTCATGCAAAGTTGTCTTTTTTTCTGTGAGATGGCTTTGGTTTTTTGAAGGTTAAGTTGAATGTTTTGGTATTTAGTAAATTAAAAAAGCCCGCATAATGTGTAGATAGTTAAATGAAGTAATTTCCTGTTAGTTCTTTTTCTTATTTTCTATCGATTGTGGTAGTGTATACTCGTTATTTTCCACCTTTATTTTTAGCTGTTTTTTTGGTACCACAGCAAATATAGCAACGAATGCATCAGCTGTTCGTTGTTCTATTCTGTTCTGTATCGGAGCAAAAAAACACGCCTAATGATAATATATTTGGAATAATGAATAGTTAAAACGTTTTCAAACTATTCCGCTTAAGGCGGTACTAGGAGATCATGCTCCTCTTGCACAAGACCATGGTATTGCTAATTTTCATGCGCTTGGCAAAAACCTGGGTTCTTAAGAGGTGAATTTGTAAAATCTTATCCGCATTCAAGCCGAATATCCGTGGACAGATATTTGGCACTTAAAATAAGGTTGGACAATTCTGTACATACTATAACAAAACATGATATTGTGACTGTGATGTCTGGACACTTAGCTCTTACGATCGAAAAAAACCTGACCCGGAAAGTCGATAGAGGGTTGTTTATTGGAAATAGACACCAGGTTAGGTGTATTTAGGGTATTTTAAGTGAAGAGATGATGTACGCTAGGACGCTAAAGTAATACTGAAGATGTTGAATTCATTAATCCAACATAGGCATCATTTATTACAGCAGGCTTCGACCGAACAATCGATTCTCGCTTCATTGGTCCGACGACGATTGTGGAAGCAGTTGTGGAGTTTTATATAAAAACTGTGTTTCGTTCTACTTTGTTAGGTATCAGAAGGCTAGTGACTTTAAAATGCAGGGCTATATACGCTATATTCAGTTCTGGTAGGGCGGATTGGGGAACTATATACTTTTTTGAATAAAATATCATTTTTCCCTTTCATTTAGGATCATATTTGTAAATTCATATGTCTCACAATAGACCAAGAAGGATTTACTTCTTCTTATGACCTGAAGGTAGCATAATGGGTAGCATTATGTAACTAACTTGTTAACGCCATCAGGAAAAAATTGCTTCTTTCGCAACGGATTTACTCGAAAGCTTTATATCAAGAGAGAAGAAATACCTTTCAAAAGAGTTCTGTGTTCAATTATAGCGTATTACGTTTGCGTTCAAATCTATTATTAGGAGGTGTCGTATAAAATATACCTGGTCTGTATCAATAATTCGCACTTGATGTGCTCTAAAAATACCCTCAGATCCAAAGCTGTCAAAAACTAAGAAATACGATGAGGTCCTAAATTTTGGTCTTCCAAGTCTTTCTCTTTGTTAGTATGGGTATCACTCTGCTTTTTTCCTAAATGATTAGCTTTTGCAAATTCTATTAGTCATGCTATTTCAAGCTTGAAAAAAATGTTGATGATGCATCTCGATCGGGAGTTGGCGTTCGATCGAGAGTATTTGATGAATTGTAGACCCTTAGTTTATATGCGGAAATTTCGGGTATCAATTACCCTGCTAAAGTTTAGGGTCGCGTATAAAACTGGTCAGCATATGAAATACGGCCAAATTTTTCTGCACAGATCCTAATTAAAGATTGCAAAAAATGACAATAATAATCCAACTTAGCTGACTCGTTGATAATTAACATTTCGAAAAAGCAATTTATAATCCCTGGACTAGACAGTGTGATAAGATGTATGCGTCTACAATGCGATCGAATTCAGTTCATCCATAAATTGAATCTATATAAACGGGCAGCTCTATCATCAAACTTTGGTATGCAACATTCATCCAGTTTGGACCATCTGCCAACTGCCGGGCTCAGTGTCACTTAGTCAGCCATAGTCAAAGACAACATCAACAAACTCGGAGTTGTAAAGTTAGTTAAAGTAATGATCGTTGTATCTCAGTGATCACTATGTACAATCACTGCTATACAAGCGAAATGAATGCAAATGACATGGACTGGTGCTGTTTGTTATTCAGATCAAATGTATTATTCATCACGCCTGAATCATTGGCATATTAGTGAAGAATGTACAGTGTGGAAGGTGTGAAGTTTGAGAATAAATATGTTATTTTAGTACCTTTCATAGAGATGCTACTTTTGAGTTTGAAATTTTCTTCACATAATAAACGCAGAATAAAGTATTATAAACAATTTTTCACCTGCATTAATATGATACTAGTATTGCATAAATGATTCTAAAAATTGCTATGATATTAATGAATTCGAAAAGACTGAATTTTTACGCTGGTTGGTTGGTTAGACAACCAGTAAAAAATGCTTCATATGACCGTGTATTTATGTCTTTCATTTATGATATGTTGAAAAATAAAAGTTTGTTTTGATATTTACCAACATAAAAATATGTAGTTTATGCTTTCTAAAAATTACGTGAAATTCATGTATCTTTTTTAACATTATGTAGACACAATGAATATTTATGTAGAGCATTTTTCAAACGTTCCAAAAAATGTGTTCCGACCGATATCGGAAATATCTAAGCTAATTTCAAGGCTTCGAACTTATCTCAAGTATTTTCAACATTTTCAGCCATAGAATCAAAAATAAAAGAAACGCATGCAACTGTCATTTCTATATAAATGAATGCCTGTCGATTTCGATATCAGCTTCAGACACGTTAATTTGCTCATGGTTGAACGTGATTCAGCCATGATTACATACTAAATATCTACGTATATCTCTTTGAGCGTATTGCAATATTTTTCAATGTCTTTACTATCAAAAGGAGAATCGATTTAGAGAGTGAGAGCAATAGATTGAAGTTTTAATAAGTCGAGAAACCATTGGAACAGAAAAATTATCAAAACAATTTCAACTGATAATAAATTTTTACCACTGATCAATATAAAGTACATAGCTCGTATTTCACACTCTTATCTTACTTGCTTGATTCGAAATAGTATGTATAAAGTATGATATCATGAAATTGTGAGATACGTGTGAGAGCGAAGAACTGAATGTCAATTTCGAATGAGTGGCTATTATGCGTAATATTATTATTCTTAATATAGCTTATGATTTAATTTAATGCAGTTGATACAATTTTATGGTGGCTTGAAATCATGTGAAGCAGAATGAAGTCGACTCTCATTATCTCTTTAAAAAAAAACAAAGTGGAATTTCACAGTATAATTGACACATACCATATTTGAGTTCAATATACAGATTTTCGACAAAAATTCATAATTTTTTTTTTCAACACAAATATATAAATAAAAACTCTAGCGCACCTGAACCGCTAGAAACACTAATGTTCGAAGAACAGTAGAAGAATCGTGCAGGTTTTGAGTGCATATTCCACCACATGTGCTGCTTATTACGGCCAAACTGTTTCAAATGCCACGTTTTACTTTCGTCTTAAGAATGCATTATAACTCATATGGTGGAAGGTTTCAGATATTACCACTGGCATGAATTTCAACGTTTATGAGAGCAAAACACGGGTTAATTATATTCGTTATCAGTTGCTTATTCCACATAATTTTGAAAGCAGCATCTCATATAACATCAATGAAGAAAATGCTCAGTGCCTGCAGCACTGTAACTGTAGTTGGTGTTTGGGGCTGCGATCCGAAAAATTTGCAGAACTTTGCGAATTGTAACATCGGTTATTTATTTTCATTGTAAATGTTTCCGGTATGAATACTAACTGTAAGCATTTATTGATACAACAGTAGCACAACCGACTCGTGCTGGCAACCTTTCGCCAGTATCAAAGCCAAGAATATATCAAATCTGCTTCACGTTGTTTAATTACATTCGAAGTTATAGGAGTATAAAGAAATTTAGGGTTACCTGCAGCGAGTTTTTTCAAATGATCGAAAGCTTAATATTTGCTGTTTATTGTCACTACAATATCATTACCATTTGAAAATTCTACGATAAAACCGCTTAATAAAGATATTGCAATTAAACACAAAACCAACAATAGCTGGCAACCCTATCATGGCTTTTCAACCAAATTTGGCCTGAATAGTGTTTATGACAGGTTTCATCAATTGTATGAAATTCGTATTGATTTCATGACTGCACTGGAAGTTATAGTGCAAAAAGTTTTATTTTCCTGAGCGAATTTTCAAAACCAAAGACACAAAAATTACCATAGCTGGCAGCACCAATCAAATTTTTCAACCAAATTTCCACCAAACAGAGATTAGAGTTAGGTTTAGCTACTGTGTCAATTTCATTAAAATCTGGAAACTTATTCACATTTCATAGGGCAAAAAGCAGTTTTTTTTTCTTTGTAATTTTTCAAGATGGCACCACTGGCACAGACTTGCCCAAAATTCAAAATTGCTTCTATCAAATCTGGTCTTACTTAAGTCCAATGTATTCTGTAAATTTTAGCTGTATCTGATTATTGGTTCGTGAGTTTCCGTGAACAGAAGTTTTTGATGCTAAAAATATAGGTTAACTGGGAGAGGGTTACCGTTCTTGTCCGACATGAAATTTCCAAAGTTTTATTTTGAACGTGTAGATAAAACATAAGATTTATATACAGATTGGTTTTATTGTAAGAAACGGACAGTTTTTTGAATATTCGATGGTTTGAATGTTTTCACTTCCAAATTTTTTTTTTCAAAATGAAGACACCAAAATTATCATAGCTGGCAGCTCCAACCGAATTTTTCAATTAAATTTCTACCAAACGTGGCTTAAAGTAAAATCCAGCATTTGTGTGAGTTTCGTCAAAATCGAACGATTCAATCAGAATTTATAGGGCTAAAAACAGCTATCTTTTTTAGTGGTTTTTCAAGATGGCACCACTGGCACAGAATCGCCCGCATTTCAAAATCACTTCAATCAGACCTGGTCCTATTTAAAACCAATACATTCTGTAAATTTCAAATAATTCTGCTCATCGGATCGTGAGTTTCCGTGAACAGAAGTTTTTGATGCTAAAAATATAGGTAAATTGGGCAAGGGTTACCAGGCGTGCCCGTTATACCATATCTTTTTTTTTTTTGGTTATGTAAACAAAGCACAAGATTTACATATGAGTGGCTTTTTTTTGAAGAAGCGGCATTTTTTCAAGAGAGACGATGATTTGGAAGTTTTCACTTTCAGTGCCTGCCCTAGCTACAGGGTTGCCAGCACGCTCATTAAAAGCTACATAAAACTACAACTAAATAATATCAATATGTCCTAAAAATTTCGTAATGATTGAATAGCTTTGTCAAAAGTTATCGAAATTTTCAAATTTTCAAATTTTCCCGTCCTCTTTTTAGGCACCCAGCGCACACATAGGGTTAAAAAAATTCCAAAGCATTATCCGATTCATATGTAAAACACGTTAGAAATTTATTTCGTTAACTTTATTTTTGCGAAAATTATTTGTGCACGAAATAATAGGTATATTAAAAATATCACTTAAATGGCCGCCGGCGCCAAAATGTTAACAATAACTGACATTTAAAGAGGCCTGGACCTATTCTGCATATACACCAATGTATCCTGAAAGTTTCAGCTCAATCGGATGGCGCGTTCCCGAGATTATCTCACTGAAATTTTTCGATGATATATATATATATATATATATATATATATATATATATATATATATATATATATATATATATATATATATATATATATATATATATATATATATATATATATATATATATATATATATATATATATATATATATATATATATATGGAAATATGAATTTTTGGCCGAATCGATTTTAATACTAATGTTCTTCGAACATTAGTAAAAAACAAATTGTGTTGAGAGTGTGGCTCGAGGATCTATCCGCAGATCCTTTTTTCCCTATGTGGAAGATGTCGGTTGATATATGAAGAAAAAAAAACTCTAGCGCACCTGAACCGCTAGAAACACTAATGTTCGAAGAGCAGTAGAAGAATCGTGCAGATTTTGAGTGCATATTCCACCACATGTGCTGCTTATTACGGCCAAACTGTTTCAAATGCCACGTTTTACTTTCGTCTCAAGAATGCATTATAACTCATATGGTGGAAGGTTTCAGATATTACCACTGGCATGAATTTCAACGTTTATGAGAGCAAAACACGGGTTAATTATTTTCGTTATCAGTTGCTTATTTCATATAATTTTGAAAGCAGCATCTCATATAACATCAATGAAGAAAATGATCAGTGCCTGCAGCACTGTAACTGAAGTTGGTGTTTGGGGCTGCGATCCGAAAAATTTGCAGAACTTTGCGAATTGTAACATCGGTTATTTATTTTCATTGTAAATGTTTCCGGTATGTATACTAACTGTTAGCATTTATTGATACAAAAGTAGCACAACCGACTCTTGCTGGCAACCTTTCGCCAGTATCAAAGCCAAGAATTAATCAAATATGCTTCACGTTGTTTAATTACATTCGAAGTTATAGGAGTATAAAGAAATTTAGGGTTACCTGCAGCGAGTTTTTTCAAATAATTGAAAGCTTAATATTTCCTGTTTATTGTCACTACAATATCATTACCATTTGAAAATTCTACGATAAAACCGCTTAATAAAGATATTGCAATTAAACACAAAACCAACAATAGCTGGCAACCCTATCATGGCTTTTCAACCAAATTTGGTCTGAATAATGTTTATGACAGGTTTCATCAATTGTATGAAATTCGTATTGATTTCATGACTGCACTGGAAGTTATAGTGCAAAAAGTTTTATTTTCCTGAGCGAATTTTCAAAACCAAAGACACAAAAATTACCATAGCTGGCAGCACCAATCAAATTTTTAAACCAAATTTCCACCAAACAGAGATTAGAGTTAGGTTTAGCTACTGTGTCAATTTCATAAAAATCCGGTAACCTATTCACATTTCATAGGGAAAAAAGCATTTTTTTTTCTTTGTAATTTTTCAAGATGGCACCACTGGCACAGACTTGCCCACAATTCAAAATCGCTTCTATCAAATCTAGTTTTACTTAAGTCCAATGCATTTTGTAAATTTTAGCTGTATCTGATTATTGGTTCGTGAGTTTCCGTGAACAGAAGTTTTTGATGCTAAAAATATAGGTTAACTGGGAGAGGGTTACCGTTCTTGTCTGACATGAAATTTCCAAAGTTTTATTCTGAACGTGTAGATAAAACATAAGATTTATATACAGATTGGTTTTATTGTAAGAAACGGACATTTTTTTTTAATATTCGATGGTTTGAAAGTTTTCACTTCCAAATTTGTTTTTTTCAAAATGAAGACATCAAAATTATCATAGCTGGCAGCTCCAACCGAATTTTTCAATTAAATTTCTACCAAACGTGGCTTAAAGTAAGGTCCAGCAATTGCGTGAGTTTCGTCAAAATCGAACGATTCAATCAGAATTTATAGGGCTAAAAGCAGTTATCTTTTTTAGTGGTTTTTCAAGATGGCACCACTGGCACAAAATCGCCCGCATTTCAAAATCACTTCTATCAGACCTGGTCCTGTCTAAGACCAATACATTCTGTGAATTTCAAATAATTCTGCTCATCGGATCGTGAGTTTCCGTGAACAGAAGTTTTTGATGGTAAAATTATAGGTAAATTGGGCAAGGGTTACCAGGCGTGCCCGTTATACCATATCTTTTTTTTTTTTTTGGTTATGTAAACAAAGCACAAGATTTACATATGAGTGGCTTTTTTTTGAAGAAACGGCATTTTTTCAAGAGAGACGATGATTTAGAGGTTTTCACTTTCAGTGTTGCCAGCACGCTCATGTTAAACTACACAAATCTACAACTAAATAATAACAATATGTCCTGAAAATTTCGTAATGATTGAATAGCTCTGTAAAAAGTTATCGAAATTTTCAAATTTTCAAATTTTCCCGTCCTCTTTTTAGGCACCCAGCGCACACATAGGGTTAAAAAATTCCAAAGCATTATCCGATTCATATGTTAAACACGTTCGAAATTTATTTCGTTAACTTTATTTTTGCGAAAACTATTTGTGCACGAAATAATAGGTATATTAAAAATATCACTTAAATGGCCGCCGGCGCCAAAACGTTAACAATAACTGACATTTAAAGAGACCTGGACCTATTCTGCATATACACCAATGTATCCTGAAAGTTTCAGCTCAATCGGATGGCGCGTTCCCGAGATTATCTCACTGAAATTTTTTGATGATATATATATATATATATATATGGAAATATGAATTTTTGGCCGAATCGATTTTAATACTAATGTTCTTCGAACATTAGTGAAAAACACTTACAAGCCAAGCGAAGAATTTTCCGACTCAAACCATGACTATTATCCTAGTTCATAGTTTTTTCGAGTCAACATAATCAATTTCTTAGAGTAGTGCATTCATTTCAAAGTTACTGCTATTTATACGGCATTGTCATGTCATAAATCTGCAAAAACAAACAGGCAGCGCTGCTTGAGTGAGCCTGGCTGTTGGACTTCATACGTAACCGAACCTAAATAGTCAGAAATCTATGTTTCGCCAAAAAACATGAATTTGATTCAAAATAATTTAAGATTCGTATTGGAAAATTTTGAATTTTTCCTGAAAATTTTTGAATTTGACGTGTGAAAATAATGAATTTTGCTTGAAAAAGTGTGAATTTTGAAAATCTCGGAATTTGGGTTAAAAATGATGAATTTATACTACAAACCAAAGAAATGAGCTTAAAAATGGTGTATAATTTGAAGGTGAATTTAAAAAAAAAAATTTTTCCATTGAGAAGGAATTTGTGGAGTCGAGTGATTAGATGACTGATTTTCAAATCCAACCACTACACGTATTGGGCTTCGAGTTAATCTACCTCTAAATAAGATAAAATATAATGTAGTCCTACATAAACCTTTTTAGTATCTAGTTGGTGAAATCGGTGGACACTTCATTCACACTCACTCCATAATGCTAGTAAGAAGTGATAGATTCCACGAAACACTTGTCCCGAATTGAGTTCAGGTACTTGAGCAACGTGATTTCGGGAAAATTAAGTTGCGGTACCGACGAAATTCCCGAAATACTGTGGAACATATCTAAGCAACCTTCTTCGTCGATTTTTTTCAAAAATATAGTTAAAAGAACAACTGTCGGAGCCACTACGTTGGTGCCAAAGTATCAGACACTATGTATACAAGAAGTCCTACAAGGTGCTCTCTAAAGTAATTGAACAGAAAAAAATGAGACCTATTTACGGCCACATTGTGGCCCTATGAAATAACCAATAGTATCAGTCAAACAGGTGCGCACAGGAAGTGCAACACTGATGTACACTAGACTTTCGTTAACGTCAAGCAAGCACGCGACATTAGGCGCGTTTTATTATACATCCAGAGTAGTGCAGGATATCGATTTGCACACGAAACAACAACAACATCCAGAGTACAAACACTTGTGAATTCAGTGGATTTCGTACTCGTGCTCTCTGTGGAACGTATTTTGAAAAGTCATATCAACTGGAATAGTTGGAATTTCCAAAAATTTTCCATGTCACCCTGGCAACCAGGATAAATAGTCATACATTTGAAAACGGCGTTGGTTATATGACAGCTCAAATTTTGAAATGACAACTGTCTGACAGAAAAAAAACTCGCGTGCTACTCTGGATCGTTTTATTATGCATCCAGGATACCTACTACACTCTGGATGATAATAAAACGCAGCTAGTGTAGTAGACCGAAATAAACTATTTTAGACCACACTTGACGAGGGTATTCGAATAAAAGTCATTTTCGTGTCCATGGCTACAATGACCAACGTCGAATCCTGAGCTATTATTGATTGTGGCTTAAACAAAATAATATTCATCAAAAAATTAGTAATCACCATTACAGTCTAAGGCAGTTTGCCAACGTGTTGATAAACAATATATTCCTCTCCTACAGAAGACCCCGTTCTTTAAATCGAAGATATTTCGTAATGCTGTTTCTACGTCCACGCGGTTGGTGAATTGTTGCCCTTGCATGAAGCTCTCCACTGACAAGAAAAGACTAAAATCTGATGGTGAAAATAGTAAACAGTGAATCGAGCGAATTTTCCGTTATTTTCATTATGGGTTTTCCCGGTGAGTGCCACTGCATAGGGTCGTGCGTTGTTCTGGAGGAACAAGACTCTTTTCCAGTTTGCGGGCGCTGCTTACTTGCATCGTATATCCTGATGATTTCCCGAAGCTGTTGACAGTACACTTTTCGCCGTATTGGTTTGGCAACGTTCCAGCAGTTGATACAACACAATGCCTGAATAATGCCATCATACACACAACAATGTCTTCTGATGCTGAAAACTTGGCTTCTGTAAAGACCTCGGTAGATCGCCTGGCGATAACCACTGTTGACGTTAATAATCCGCTTTTCATCGCGTGTAACCATTCGATTCGGAAAGAGCTCCAACTCTGCACAACAAGAGCAAAGTACAGATGCTTGCACGTGGTTTTTTGTTGTGTTCGGTGAGTTCAGCTAATGCTGTATTGCGAAACGACCAATTGCAGACAATTCATCGGCCATTTGAGCAGATGAGGAGTAACAGATGAGGTCTTAATTAGAACTACAGCTGCAAGAGGCCGCGATTTTTGTCTAGCCCAAATCTACGTCTCGGGATAGTACTCCAGATATAGACGTAAGCTAGAGTGGTGTATATTCCGACACCTGGCAGCTTGAATCACAATGATGCGAAAGAGCTTAGACCCATTAGCCTAACACCTTTCAGCTCGAACCATAAGGAAAACTGGTGGCTTTTCATATCAAGAGGTCTATTGATATCGCGGGACTCTCGGTTCATCAGCACCCGTAAACATAAAGTAGTTGGTAGAATAGAAAAATCCTTACAGCAGTGGGAATTTACGTTAGCAGCCTTCTTTGACATTGAGAAGGCATTCATCAATGTCATTGTTGCGAGTATTATTAACGCGTTGTTTCAGCATGACGCGGATGAAAATCAGACGACTTGGCTGTCAGATTTTCCCAAAAATGGGCAAATTGAGGTCACTTTTCGGGGTTAAAGTGGAGAAAATAGTCGAAACAGAGACACCATTTTGACTGTCAACGATTTTTTGGAGAAATTAAGGGTCAATGGCTTTCAGTTGGTAGCGTCTGCCGATGACGTTTTGCCACTTGTGAGGAGTGCGTTCCAACAAATTTTGTTGTTACTTATGAAATTCTGGTCTTAGGGCAAACAAAACAAAAACCGAACCTGTACTCTCCACAAGAAAACATACCGGCTGTTTTCACTTTAACCCTGAACGGAGAAGCTTTAAAACTTGTTTATAGAGGTAATGTAAAGAACCGAATTGTTAAGGCCCGTGCAGCACTTGTCCCATGCCAATGTACATACCTGGTTATATGGGGTCTTAGACCTCCGACAGCTTACTATGCATTCTTATATGTATATATTTGGTGTGCGGGGCAATCGTGTGGTAGAAAGCAGCAGAGAGGAAATATGAAGACTGCAAGGATTGCACAAACTGCTGGGTTGAAAATGATTCTGGTTCATCCTTAATAGCGCTTGCTTAGCGGCAATACGCACTAAAAGTTCAAGCATCTGATATGATCAAAATCGATGGGGCCATAGCGGTATTCTTACAGATTGTTGTAGACAGTATAGAATTACTGCTGAGTATACGAACCACAAAATAATATACCTTGACAGGAACTTTCGGGCCCGCAAATTCAAACTGAAGGATGAAGAGAGACGCCTGAATTTCCCTGGACAGGTCAGAGAGGGACGCAGAAGTCGACAACGGCGTATATTTAACGTTTTCAGTCAGATAAAAATGGCTGTTAAGTCCATTAGCCACAGCATAAATGCCGATTTGCGTCTTGGATATCCGTTCTTGATCTTGCGTCTTACGTCTTGCGTCTCTTCCAGAATTGTTGACGAGCGCAGAGTTGTTGTCAACGAAAAGGCAAAGTATAATCCTGTTGGGATCATGTAGGATGCACCGCGTAGTGGTGTCATAAGAAGTGAAATAACCATCGAGTTGACACCATTGCTGACACCATAACTAAAGTCGATACGGCCATATGGGCTAAACTAAAAACAGAGTGGAAAAATAGGACGGACTGGAAGGTAGCCATGGTTTTCTGAACACCACCTGATTTAAGCAGAAGCAGAAAACTGCTCAAGCTCAGGTTGGCTTGCTAACAAGACACTGCTTTACTACATCTCATGTGAATAGACAGCAATTTCTGCAAGAGGTTCGAGATTGCAAAGGATACTATAAAGCCTACTCTCTGCAACAGCCAACCCTAAGTAATAAACAGCTCAAGCTTTTAAGTTCATACAACTTTTAAGAACTAGCAGAGGTTCTATTTAGCGGATTGGTCACTTAGCAGCTCTACCCAGCCAGCGGGTGTGACAAACCCCCATCTATAACCTAACCTTAAAGACGTAGTATAAAAAGGATTAGTTTAGAAACGAAGAATCCAAAAATTAACTGTCAAATAAAGAAGTAACAAAAAGGCAAAAAATTAATATGATTACCATTTAAAAAACTATTTTCACATGATAGTTCCTATGGGCAAAATGTAGGTGTTTATGCTCGCAGTATTCAGCAATACCTGAGGTATTAATTGAGTTTCTTTCTGAAATAAAACCATCAAGAAGCATAACTTTACCCGTTTTGATTCCAGCAGTTAAGCTAAATATGGTCCTTTCAGCTGCTAGCGTCTTCCCAAATTAAATGTTGTGCTACCTTCAACACATGTCCCGTGAGTTTTAAAATATATTTTAGAAGAAAATGAATTGAAATTGATTCTTCAGTCAACCTAAACATATCTGCATAGCTCGTTCTTTAAAGATATTTATTGAAAAATATTGAATGAATTTACAGGAATATACATAATGATTTCGGTCATTTATTAAAACAATGCCATGTTTTAAATCCTTTGGAATGAACTCTGTCAACAATAAAATAGACCCATGAATAATGGCAAAAGAGTCAATTTCATGGTTTGTAAATACAAAAAAAAAAACTGAATTAATCTATTTTGGTCGTTTGGAAATTCACTTATGTCCTATTTTGCACTCTTAAGAACACGACTTAAAATATACACTAGGCCACTAACATTAAAATGTACGTCATTTGTGCTTATTGAAACCGCGCAACCGCATACTTTAATCACCTTTTGCAAAGTGTACAAATGCTAGAACAGTGTCAACAACGTATAATGCTCCCGAAATTACGCAAAGTGATCCTAGGGCCAAGCCCACCTGTCGTTCTGTATTGGTGTAGAGGAAATCATGATCAGCCATGTAACCTTTCCAGTAGTGCAGGGCTGTACCACCGACTGCAATCCACATAAAAGCTCCAACAAAGTTCATGATTGTATCTGACAGCTCCCTGAAATTTTGGTAAATTATTTGAGAGCGATTCTTCTTCAGTGTCATGTGTTTTCAGTATTTACCTCTTGTGTTGTGTAGTACCAAAACCGAAGGTGATCAGTTGTACTCCTGTGTAGATCAAGAAACCAACAAATACTCCAGATGCTACAATTTCCGCATCCGGACTTTTCTCCTCATTCAGGTTCCATGTTCCACCGATACCTAAGAACTCACCACCATCACCCGTTCTATAGAGGATGATTATAATAATGTTGAGGACCTAAGGAGACACCCGTAAGAAAAACAATGTTTCATCGCAGGACATCTAATTTCAATGTGCGTTTTGTTGCTTATTTTGCAAATATTGTGGATATTCAGGACAATAATTCTCTAGTCACCCTTTAAATTTTCATTTTGTCGAATTGTTAACCATTTTGCAATAACATTTAGTGTTTTTCTTCACTACATACTTTATCGCAATCGCTCGATCGGTATGAGTAATGGTCTTAAACGGAGTTTATCTGATAAGGCCATATTGGTTGCGATAGGCATGCGGTGACTACACCTTATTTTCACAAGTGTGAAAACCTTACTTTGACAAATATTAATGAAGGATACTTTAGAATACAATCTTATTCAGTAACAAAACACACTAAGGATCAGACAAATTATATCATTACCAGCTTAAACACTTTTATAAAAATTGAGGCAATTGTTTCCACATCCACCATTTTCGTAGTTTGATTTGATACTTTTGCACTGATCAAAACAATCACTTATAACTTTTGAACTTAACTTATTCCTTGCTCAAGTAAAACGAAAGAAACTCGGAACACTTGAAATGATTACACGCCCAAGAAAACCTTACTCGTCGACCACGCGATCTAATCAATCTTTTTCGTTAGTTGCATCTGTCCGAACACTTTACCGTTAATGAGCATAAATGCGTTCTAGACAATCCAAGTTTACCGCACCCAGTCGACGAGAGAGTCAGAAAACTGTTATCTGTATTATTTTTCGAAAATTATTTTTCGGAAAAGAAGCAAAGGAGACTACTAGACCAATACGCGAGTACAAAAGAGCATACCGGAGGAGAGTTAGGCGCACCTGCCCAATAAAAAGTCACAAAGAATTTCTTATCTTATCATTTTGGTTAAATGATTAAACATAAAAATAATAAGTTTGTTGGGGAATGGTAGATATAGATAACAGTGACTATGTAGTCGTGTAATGTATGATAAGATTTGTGGAATATGGAAAAGTTTATGAGGACAGGTTGTTGCTTTTGCTGATTGCAGGTTGATAGCAGCGATAAGCGACTTTTGGGCTTCAGTGTGTTCAGTTGAAGTGTTGACTCATTCACAGGATAAAGTATGATGTGAATCTAGCTTGTGTATATGTGAATGCGTACTACGAGTACAACTACAATTCATGTTTCGCTGCAAATAGTTCATGCGAGTAAGCAACTACCTTAAAACACCATTACTCTTGTGTACATCCGGAAGTTCTTATCTATTTTAATACTTATTTTGCAATAACTGTACTTTTATTTGACAGGTAACTGGATTTCTATGAAATCAGTATGAACTGTTCGGTTTGCATGGCCTAAGTTAAAGATTGTTTCGCTCTCAAAAATGTTAGGGGTTTGTAAAAAAGTTGGTTGAAATCAATATATTACTCATAGCACTTTTGTGACTAAAGAAGCATCAACAAAAGTGATTTTATTGCAATGGAATGCTAAGTGAAATGTGTTGAATGAGGTCAGAATAGTTTCATATTTTTAAAAGTAATTAGATGAGTAAAGCTTTTGGGATGATTTTTGAATAAATCGAAATATAATTGGATAAATAATTAACTAATTGAAATGAGACTGCGTGCAAAATATAAAAAAATTGGCATACGTGCATAACAATTTGTCAGGAAATTATTAGAAGCTTTTTTTTTTAAATATAACGGACCCAAAAATTATTATTGCTTTAAATTACTTATAACAACCAAGTCAAATAGAGATTTCCAAGTCCTTGCATAGGTTTAAAAATGTAGTTAACGTTAAATAATGGAAAGCTAGCAAAGCCAAATTTACTCGCTATAGTCCAGGTGGTGTCTTGCGGAGTGAAAAAAGTAGAAATTCCATTTCGAAAATCTAAATTTGTCGACTGTGAAATGATTAGTTTCACTCCTCACTTCACCACTGATTTGATTGAAGCAACTAATCAGAGCTAGGTTAACTCAAAGCTTAGTTAATGGCTCCTCGTTCGTACCTAGATGGCAGTATATCACTACATACTCGTTTTCATTGATGGTGAATGGAGTCTCTACCAGCTTCAACCTCCAGATATAAAAGGGCTGTAATGGGAATGCTTAACGTTATTTAAATATTTATAGTCATGATTCCAAAGCAGCAACAACTGCCCTGTTTCTCTGCTTGTCTAAGACTGGAGAAGAGCTTATTCTTATCCAAGGTCTGCGGGCTATAAACAACCATGTTTGCGGGACGTGCAGAACGGGGTAGAAACTGATGAATACAGCGAAGTCTGTGTAACCCACACAAAGCCCAGAAAAATTCAAGGAACCCTTGCTGGAATGGAAATGTAACAGCTTTGTGGCAAGAAAAATTTTGCAAGTAGATTGAATTACTGGACATTGTACCAATCAAAATAAAGTATGCCTTATGTAAGTATGCCTTACGTAAAGCGAAAACGGCTTCATGAAGATCGTTCTATGGCAACATAATCAGTGGATCTTATGATCTCCGTGAAGTCTTAAGCTCAGCCCCGAAAACTATAGGAGTATCCAGAACACTGATGATGGTTGGAATAACTCGACTACCGACACTTAAACTGTCCTCATAAACTCGCAATTAAGGACTGTCTTGGTTATCATTGGTTATTATATCAAAAGCTCAATTGATCTTACATTAATCTCGAGGCTGATCTATTCGATAGAGCAGCTCTTCCATAACCGAGTAGTACCTTCTTCTTATGGGAAAAGCTCACTTTCATCTAGGAGTCAGCACAAGGACGGGAGGAACCAACACGATGGTGTCTTTTACTATTACGGTAATATTTTTTTAATATTACGGTAAATTTTCTTCTCAGAGGGCTGACGGTGATGCATGTAAAATGGATGATTCTGCAAACAACATAGTTATAGCTTCGTCAGAAAAGTACATGTCTAAAATGTCGTATCTTTTTACCTACTTTGCGTATACCAATTTCCTAAAATGGAACAATATTGATGGCAGCGGTGCATACTCGGATAAGCTGAATCTTTGGCAGTATTTTCGCCTCGCGGACCATTTTATTGTCTTTTTTGTGTGAGTGGCAGATATGGTTGCTATTTTTTAGACTACCGATTGGCTTGTGTGTAATCGAATAATTATAATATCCACACATTCCCAATCGGCTATAAATTTCCTTCCTGGTCCTTGTACAGTGTTTAGAATTGTTGTTGAATGCCGAGCTTCTCTTGGGGAGATAATGGGAATTTAGACAGTGCAATCAATTCGGCTTCCTGAGCATAGGAGAATTCGGGGCAACTGTGCGGCCGACGAACTGGCAATTCCTGTCGACTTCTATAGGAACGTTGACGTCTCCAGGCAAACTGGTCATCACGCATAAATATGTTGAGGATGCTAACAGGTGGAGAATTGAATAATCATTCTGTGTGATTGCAACACAGTCTTGAGTTTCCATGGATGAACGTCGCACCAAAAGACTGTCAACTTTTACCCGTGGGGTTTTCCACTGTGTAGTTTTTAGACAGTACGCGCAAGAATCTGGGGTTTCTGGCACAGCTATCAATCAGAGAAAGAAGAGTTCACAATCTTATGGGTCAATGTCGGCCTTCAGTAAGTAGAAAAATGGCCTTACTTGGGGCCGCGTTTCTCTCAGGGTTGCTTGATTAATCCTTCATTGATTTGAAAGGGAGATTATAGCTTTTTAAAGTAAGCATGATGACAATAGCTGAAGGAGAGTGATATCTGTTATGTCACAGCGGGCCTCTATTGTGCCTACCAGTTGAAATCCTCCATTTGACAGCCAGTTGACCTATCCATCTAGTCCTATTGCACACACTCAGGTTCTTAAAATTTTTTTAGTAAATGAAAAACTATAGCGCATGAGAGCCGCTTAGGAAATTGTCCTCGAGTGACCAACAAATGTGAAAAGATGTAATATGATTTTTTATAGTATCATAACAGCCATTTCTATCCAAAGTAACAAAAACCATTTCTCAACAGCATCTCCCATAACATAAATGATGAAAATGTTCAGTGTTGGCAACACTTTTCCAACGAAGCAGCAATAAGTCGACCAACCTAACCTACGGTTTCATCGAAACTGTCAGCGATTTAACGATGCTTTAGGCTAATATCTGAAAAATTTTCAAACCTCGGAAAATTTGACCATGGGTTCCTTATTTTTATTGTAAATGTTTTGCATTTAAATCTATAATCGAAGTATCTGTTGGGACAATATTAACGAAAATGTTTGGTGCTGACAACCCTGTGTCAGCATCATAACCAAACATATACCAAATCTTCTTCACGTAAAATTTAACGCGCCATGTATCTGTTGTTGCGATTGAATGACTGCGCTGGAAGTTATATGGGTGAATAAAATTTTAGGGTTACTACCCGCAATTTTTTTCCAAATTTTTTCAAATTTTAAATTTGTCTACGAAACCCTTGCAAAATTTGACTTACAATAAGGTCCATTTACTACCTGAATTTCGTATTGATTTTATGACTGCATCGAAAGTTATAGAGGAAAAAGCTTTATTTTAATGAGTAAACTTAGAGATTTAGGTGACAAAAACTTTCACAGCTGGCAGTTTTATCCTAATTTTTCAACCAAATTTCTATCAAATGTAGCTTAAAGTTAAGTTCAAGTACCCTGTAAGTTTCGTTAAACGTTTCGGCTTTTCGATTATACTCTGCACTTGGCTTCAACATTGCGACTTTTTCGAGGTTTTGAATGTTCAACACATGTGTTAAACTATTTGTACGCTAATCGCGACCTCTCGAAACCTTATAGAATGGGGGGAAATTTAAATTGAATTTTGTCCGGATTTTGGCGCCGCACCCTGTATATATATAAATAACGATTTTAATGCTATCTGCTACTTCTTCTCATAACGATTTTAATACAGTAAAAAGTGGTGTGGTATCACACAACAAATGATTGTCTTGAAGATGTGGATTAGATTTGAAAGAACAGTTGTTAATTTGGATACTACCAGAAATATATACATACATGGAAACTCTATATTAATTTTTTGAAAGAGTTAGCTAAAATATAGCCAATACAAGTCAATAAAATGACCCAATAGAACAAGCATAGCAGTCATCATCATCGGCGCTACGATCGGGGTCTGGTCCTGGCCTCCGCCAATAAATGTTTCCATCTTTCCCGATCGCGAACCGATGTCAGCAAATTGGCCACCCCTAAACTCTGAGCGTCCTGGTCAACGCCAGGTCTCCAACGCTGTCGTCTGCCGTAAAATCTGCCGCAAAGAGTTTTCTGAGCAGAATCATCTTCGTTCATTCGAGCTTGGTGTCCTGCCAACGGTAGTCTACCAAGCTTTATCTTAGTAATGATATTTGTTTCTAGGTAGCATACAACTCATGGTTGTAGCGTCTCCGGAATCGCCCTTCTTTACATATTGGGCCAATGATTCTCCGCAAGACTTTCCTCTCGAACGCGGCTAAGAGGTCAGAGTTCCTTTTCTTAAGCACCTAAGTCTTGGATTCAAACATGAGTACAAGCAGGACGATGATCTTGTAGAGCGAAAAATTTGATGTTCGAGTGAAATTTCAGGGTTTGAGGATCGTTAACAGTCTGTAGTAGGCTTTGTTGGATATGAGCAGCCACTCGCATATTTCCTCCTCCTTGTTTTTATCGGCTGCTAAAATTGACCCAAGGTAGTTGAATGATGGCACTACTTCTAATTCATGCTCAACTACCCTGAACGATTGACCAACTCTAGGTGTTCTTCCTGCAGATGCTGCCGCCATGTATGTACTTAGTCTTTCCTTCATTTATGTGCAGCCCCAGTTTTTGTGCCGCTCGCTCGATCCGGATGAAGGATTCTTTTTCAGCTAATTCTGATCTTCCAATTGTGAGTATCATCTGCATAAGCGAGTATCTGGCTGAGACTCGGATTGCTTTCTCCAACGCCAGGTTCAAGAGGAGGCAGGTCAGACCATTTCTTTGTCGGTGCCCATTGAAGATGCTGAACGATCCTGATATCAATCCGGCTATTTCAACTTGGCTTGTTGCATTAGTCATGGTCAACCTACACAATCGTGTCAGTTTGCTTTGGATGCCGAACTCTTTCATGGCTTCATATAGTTCTACCCTGGTTATGCTATCATAGGCGGCCTGAAAGTATACAAGATGGTACAGTGGAATATTGAATTCCAGACATTTTTCCATCTCCTGCCTAAGAGTAAAGATCTGATCAATTGATGATTTGCCTGGGATGAGATCACGTTGACATTGTCCGATGATGGCTTCAGCGTATAATACGAATGAAAAACTCCACCTAGATATATACCGCAGAAAACTCGTTGAAAACTGGACACAATTTAATTCGAGCACAACTAGAAGTAGCGTCAAATCAATTTCTCTGTATGTTATCTGAATTCAAAAGGAAGTTAGCTTCATTTGAAAAAGCTCAATTTTAATTTGAATGATCTGAAAAATCTCGAGTTTCAATATTTTGAGATTTAAGAGGAAAATGTTGATTTTCTATCTCCCAGGCAGCAACTAGAAGGTAAGTTTTATTCTATACAAAGAAATCTGGTTAAATCGGGCTCTGAATTAAACGTGTTGGTTAAATATGTAATATTCATCTGGCTCAAAAGCCAACCACCTATGAAAATTACGCACTAACAAGTACTACAACTTGCTGAACTGTCAACTGTAAATGCTAGCAATTTTTAAAGATCATAACTATAGTTGAAGCTGTTATAAATTTTAAGAAGCTCAAAAATATCATAATTGAAACTAAAACAAGTCTTCAAAGAGGACCAGCCAATAACTATTGCTCGCGTACTTCTCAAATTTCGATTATGGTGTGAGCGTATGAAAAGCCAAATAGGGGCCATATCTTAGGTTCATTATAGCTTCCATTTAGTTGCAATAAGCTATCAAGGTTTTAATTTTGATTCTCCTCATGATACACATAAATGCAGGCGTACAGATTTGAGGTAGCAACTACTATAAACAGATAAAGATTTAATGAAGCTAAATTAACGGAACGTCAATTTAATTCGCTACTATAGTCGCCCTGAATTAAGCTTCAATAACAGTCAAATGTTTACGATAAACGTTTAGCTATCTCTTACAAAATGCAGTTTGTAGCTAATCAATTCATTTACAAAATCACTCATGACTAACAGCAAGCGCATATACACGCATTTTAAGGCACAATAGACTGCAACCTTAGCAAATTTCGCAATAGTTTCGTGCTCAAAATACTATCAGATTTGGCATCATATAAAGTATTTTACATTTGCGTACGCATATGTATGTAAGTAATTTTTGATTACTGAAATAAGATCAAACAAAAACGCAGTCAGATCTGTGCACATGCATAAGACCGCATGTATTTTTGAATAGTACAACGATTCCAGCTCGAAAGTCATAAAATTTGCATAGCTCTATAAATTCCACACATGGAATCAGTCCACTCTCGAATTCAATTTTTTCTTCCACTTTTGCTATTGGCATTGACTTTTCATATGTGTTCAAAAGAAACTGAAAATGATTCACTGCGTATCTGTAGTACGATTAGCTGTAAAAATTCAAGCACTCAAACATATTACATTGAAAAGATTATAAAATTGCTGCGAGAGTGCGATTAAAGGTTGTATGATTAATCAATGACTGTCGAGTTCGGTGTGGGGACCAAAATGAAGTCATAGCGTAAAAAGTGTGTAAGTGAATGCATATGTATCGAACCCACGTTCATACGAGTATGTATGCGATGGTTTGCAAATCATTTGGTGTTTTATGGAAAAATAACAGTGACTCAAAAAACAACTATAAAATACCGGTTTTAGAAAATACATTTCTTAACTAACATTTGAATGCACTAGAAAATAACCTTTGAACGAGCGCATACGTAGGTTTCACCCGTAGTATTTTCTCTCGAAATAGTTCAGTATTTCTTTGGAGGATATTTCTATAAATGCACGTTCCCATCAATATTTAATTCAGGGTTTCTTTATATTACTTTTAATCTTGCGAGGAGAAATCATGGCAGAGAATGCAGGGCACAATAAAATAAAAATAATATGAGAAATTCAAAACAAATATTTTTAAAAAAAATATCGCAAAAATATAATTAAAAAAATGCTTGTTGCGGAGGGTTAACAAAAAGTATGTATTGCGATCTCGATTCAAAACGATCTCATTGTCTTGAATATACGCTAGGAAGCATTCAATTTAGTTTTCTGTTATCTTGTTAACTAATCCGATTTGACTTTTAATTTGAAACTAATCATAGGTCACAGATTTTAATGAGATTTAATTCGACTGATTTTGGATGTTGTTTCGTAGGTGGTTGCGGAAAAATTATAACCGGTACAAATATTTATATTACTAACAAAGCACACACAGAAAGGTAGATGCTTACGATTCAAATATAAAAATTTTAAATTACGCAAATATCACTTAACGCACATATCACATTTTTGGAGCCAAATGCATTTGCATGATGCAATATTGCGGTATTGTTTGTAATTGTCTGCATATTAGTATGCGGAAATATACTGGTGCTTATAGTTTTGAATATAGTAATTGATAAAGTGTATTGTTCATAGCACTCAACTTTCTAGCACCTCTTTACGCATCTCTCAACACTCATTGAGAGCCTCTACAGACGATCGAACATGTTCTACAACTTGGCGAGCGAACCAGTGCATTTGTTGTTGTTAAAGGGTAAGTGCTTACCTGCTAACAACAAAAGCAAAATAGCAGGCTAATACCGAAACGAGGACTGGAGCGAACAATATTCAAAGGAGATCATGCGACCTATGATTGATTGTAGCGAAAATCAGCGGCGCTTTTGTAGAAAATAGGGATGTGTGAAAAAAATTATTGTTTCAAATCGAAGTCTGCGAAAAAGGAAAAAAATAACGTCGAATGCTTACCTTGACCTAAATATATCTGTCAGTAAAAATGATATTACACCTTCCAATCTTATTTAGGTTAGATTAGGTTAGGTTAGTGAAGAGGGCTACCGGGAACGTGGCCAGCATTAGGCCACCAGTTTGGGCGCATTTGTCACCCTCCGCTGGCTTTTTAGAGCTGCCAAGTGACCACTCCGCCAAACTGGATCAAATGTCGACTTGGCTGTTTTGTTTTATATCGCTTATCTTGATCACGATCTGACCTTCTAATCCAGTTTGTTTCTTTCTTTCCGGCTGTGAAAGTGCATCATCGAACAATGAAGTTTAAGAAGTACGTTTAATTTATTTTTCAGTAAACCAAGTGCGTATCAACCAGACTTTGTTATACTTCTTGCTGTTCGAATCTATAATGCTGCCTCCTCACTGTGGGCCATCATCGGCCACTGCAGTGGCCCACAGTGTGGAAGCGACATAACAGCCACAATAGCGCAGTGGGTATGCACTCGCCTCTATGATACAAAAGCTGTGGGTTCGTCTCCCATCAGCGCCGCTTCAGTTTTTGATAAGTGTTGTTCGAATTAGAAAAATTCTAAAATAAATTTCAAACAACATAAACAAAATTCAAAAATCAAATTCCACAATAATACACAAATAAAATTCAAATAGAATTGTATTACGTGGAAAATGGAGCATCCACGTTACCTTCACATTGCTAAAACTGACTTGTCCTCAAGTATATCTAAACAATGTACCTATACCTCAAGGTAACGAAGAAAAGTATCTCGGAATGCACCTTGACAGAAGGCTCACCTAGAAACGGTAGATTGAAGCTAAAACTCAATAACTGAAGCTCAAATACATAAACCTCAAATGAATGCTCAAAAGCATGTCAAAACTTTCTCTCGACTCTAAAGTGCTCGTGTATAAATCTGTCCTTAAACCGATCTGGACATATGGCTTACAGATATGAGGTACAGCTCGTCCATCAAATATCAACATCGTCCAGAGAACCCAATTAAGAATAATCTATCACCGAAGCCCCGCGGTACTTTCGCAACGCCAATCTCCATAAAGACTTGCGAATCGAGATAATTTGAGAAGAAATTAAGAACCGTAGTGGAAAATATATTGCAGCCCTCGCTCATCACCCCAACAAACTGGCAAAAAAATACTAACTCATCGTAAATTTCAGCGATTGAAAAGAACTGACCCGCTGGACCTTCCACCTCCAACGTAGAAAAAACAACTTGCGTAAAAACTTTCTTTGCTTTTCAAACTCTTTTACATGAACATTGAACATTGTATTTCTAGAACACAGATCATAGCTTTGCTCTTTGCTGTCTGACTTTAAGTCAATAAAGTAGCTTGGGTCCAGAATTTTCACGTCTTCAACTGTGAGGAGTGCACATCACTTGTAGCATGTAAGATTTTAAAACTAACTGAAGCTTCTTATACGAAGGTAGCAGTATAATTAAGGTATTAAAGAAAAACCATTTTTTTTTTCATTTTTGAGCTAACATCAGGTTCGAAAGCTGTAGACTCTGTGGCATCATTCTACAAAATTTGAAAAACCTATCTTTTGTGGATGTATGTTAAAACCAATATTGAAAAATACACTCTTAATATACCTACAGTGCAAATCAAAAGACAAATCATTGAATATCTCGAGAGTAATTTATGCTAAGTATGGCAGTATGGTTACCGCGTATAGTGTTATGGGTAGAACGCTGGCTCCTAGTTTGTGGGGTTTCTGCTTCAAATCTGGGTTCGGACGGGGAACCGCGCACAGAGCTTTGAGTTATATAAGCCTTAAATAGGTACCTGAGTTGAATCAAGGATAAAGTGAGTATAAAGTATCACTCCAGACTTGTATATATTGATTGCCAATTCGCAGATGAATCTGTTTACCAGCTTCAACCTCTAGACCCGACAAATGTTGCCGTGGGATCACTTTACTAGTAGTGGTTAAAACAATGATTATGCTTTGTAGCCTTAGTACATAGCAGCGTTTATATATTATCAACAAAAATTTTTACTAATCGGAAACTCTGTGAGATTTTTCTATTTATATATTTCTGTGATCTTTTTATTTGCATATAGAATTATGATAATTTTATTGATAATAAACACTTCAATCACATTATAAGATAATCACATTTTTCTTGATTTCAGTCGACTTAGTCCCTTGTTCGCAACTCTAACGCTCGAAAAGACTCTTTCGATTTCATTGACTCCATGCACAATCGTTACGTTACCAACGATGTGTAATGTTTATTTTTTATTTACCTTTTTAAAAAAATATTGCACATAAATACCTGTTGAATGGTTTGTTGAGCATGCACGTAATACTCATAACAACGTGTTTACCGATAACGAATTGGAGTAAAGTAGATATGCTACGTAAATACACAGAAAAAAATGTCGGTTTCGAACGATTTTGTCAAAATCTGGGCCTAATTGGTAGCGAAGGCTATTGGAAATATTTAATTTACACATTTTTATGTATAAATATTCAACTCACACTTGTGCTTTTCTTTGTTAGCACTGTGTTGATAAATAATGGTTTTGTAATATGAAAAAGGTCTGCTGCTATTTTTAATTCGCGTAAGATATTTTACTTTACGTTTACTTCTGAAAAACTTTTGAACCGGAATATAAGAGTTATTATAGATATAGTTAAATTAAATTTAAGTTTGTTTGGTCATTGCAAATAATGCTCATTACACTAGGATTATTCATTTAGGTTTAAGAGTTTATTTTGTAAAGTTGTCTCATAACCACCCGTTGCTGTTGTGAGGATTGAAGTTGATAGAGATTTAATTAATTTTATTACTGGTTTACCCTTGACAGCTAGAAAAGCTCAAAGCACGGTATGTTATCATGTTTTTTCGCCCAAGACTGTAATAGTCCGGGAGGCAGCGTTGCATTTTGGATGGTGATTTCACGCCGCTTGATTTAGCATGTAGCCGATAGCTCATATATAGCTAGGAATGAAAATAGTCGTCAGCTGTCAAAATCGTGGTGGGTGTGGTTGTGAGAACCTGTCAAACCTGTAAAAAAATGTTGGCAAAAAAGTGATTTCACGCCGCTTGAAAATTCGTCCAAGCAATGCTTATAGGATAAGAATACATATAAAAAAAGTCAGCTGAATAAATAGTGGTGGATTGTACGTCAGCCGAGGGCATGAACCTGTAAAAAAATGATTCATGTAAAGTGATTTCACGCTCGATGAAACTAATACAGCTGACTCTTTAGATCATAACAATCATGAAAACAATCGTCAGCTGTTTATTTAACGGTGGTAAGACCGTCAGCTGAGCCGTTATAACTGCAGACCTGGTATATTTTGCAATTCAATTATTGGTATAATTGACGATTTTTTTTCCTCAAGTTTTGTAGCTGACGTACATTTTTACTTAATGTACTGTTTAGGTAATCATTTAGCACAATTTCATGTGACTTGAAATCAATTAAGACTAAAATTTATGATTTTAATCTAAATTTATATTAATAAAAAGTATAATTATGTCGATATACTTATTTTTTTATTTAAGACAGAGGTGAGTGGAAAATATTTATGTATATTATTTACTGCTTGACAAAATATATTGAATATTGCTTTGAAAAAAACGTAAATTATTAAATCTTTTTGCAAATTATCAAATTTTCTAAATAGTTTTTTTGGCCCTAATCTTCTAATGTGTCCGTTTCCAGTTAGCTGCTTTCACAACTATTATCAGACGTATTAAAAACAGATTCTTCTTCTCCCTCTTTTTCTTTAGTTTCGTCACTTTCTCCTCGAACATTCACAATTACTTTGTCCTCCTCATTAAACGTAGATTGAAATAAAAATTTTCCGCCGTATAAATTTGTTTTCAAAAAGTGTATCAATATTGGTGAAAATGTATCAACAAGTTCCCAAAGTTTTATTTGGTTAGAGGTACTGAAACTATAAATAATAATATTAAAAAACTCACTGTGAAGCTATTATATTTATTGAATAATATTGAGTCAAAAAAAATATCACAAATTGTGTCCGCTCTTTGTTTTCATCTGTATATTGCTCTTAATATTACATCCACAAAAAATAAAATTATTACAAAATGTGGGTTCATTGCAAATGTGCTCAAAATTTTCACGAATTTAATACGGAGGGCAGATTATTTTAAAATTGAATTAAAAATTCTTCTTTTTAAAAAAGGACTATATAGCTCTCAAAATACTGATGATTTGATGAAGAAAAGGATATGTTTTGAGCAAGTACGTCATGCAGTGTCACCCAAACATTGTTTTGTTTGTTGCTTCACGAGATTCTTCTAATCTCTTTTCAACTCTAATCAATTCTTTTTAACATTGCCATCCAAGTTTATTACAGAAAAACTTAGTTCTCAGGTAAACTATAAGATACAGCTATTAAAGTCAACATGAGAAAGGCGGCAGATGACATTGATTCACCTAACTTGTTTTCAACCAAACTCGGTTTATCCCAAAACTCGTAAACATTCATTTACTCGTTATTATTTAAATAGCTTGAAAACTTAAAATCTTAAGAGCGTGAGTTATATTGAATTTAGCAGTTATTACTGCTAGAGTGAGGCAATTTAATTCGCACATGGCAACTGTATCATTGTATCAAAAATAAAAGTTTCAAACAAAAATTAATCAAAAGTGGGAACCTTCATGGTAATACACACTAATGGTGGAATATAAATGGCTTGGAAAAAGTTTTTCTTCTTTTCTGTTTCTAGTTTTTTTATTAGAGGTAAATTTATAGAGGATTAGGATTAAAGTTTTATACGGGAAAATCCGTATAAAACTTTAATAATTTCAGCGTCATACATGAGAGCATTTTCAAATATTGCGAACATAAACAATAGTGAAATGTATGAGCTTGAAAAAACCATTGAAGAATTCGTTTGCAGAATCTATGGTTTTAAAAGTATCAGCGACGTAAATGTAGCACGAGTTGCTACATTTACGAAGCTGTATAAAATGAATGTGAAAAGTGATGTGTTGAATTTAAAAAATTCAATTGATGGAGCGATATTTCCGCCATGTAAGTCTGAGTTGCATCAGCAAATTCTGCGTGCATCTTACATAGCCCACCTCTGGACCCATGCTTATCTAGCAGTTCCAATTGAATCTGCACCAACGGACTATGGATGGGAACAGAATGGAGATAAATATGTTTTTAAATGGTTCGACGGGAATCAAATTCCACCAAGTATCACCAGCGTGACAAGCGTTGTCAACACTACAGGTAATTGTCAATTTCTATAAAAACTTATGAATAAATCAATGATAAATAATAATTCTTTCTCTTCCAGGAAGCACCGACGAGGACGAAGAACTTGTACATGGTGACGAAACTGCAGAAGAAGAGGAAGATGAAGAATCCGGTTTTGATACGTCCGATGATAGCTGTGAAAGTGACCAGCTGGAATCGGACACATCAGAGGATTAGATTAAAAATATTTAGAAAAATATGGCAATAAATATTAAAAATTTTATGATAATATATAAAATCATTAATTGATTAATTTAAATATAGAAAGTTTGATTATTAGCAGTAAAATTTGAGAATGTACGTTTGTTTCGAATAAATAATCAATAAATTTTGTCAAGTTGTAAATAATATACATAAATATTTTCCACTCACCTCTGTCTTAAATAAAAAAATAAGTAAATCAACATAATTATACTTTTTCTTAATAGAAATTTAGATTAGAATCATAAATTTTAGTCTTAATTGATTTCAAGTCACATGAAATTGTGCTAAATGATTACCTAAACAGTACATTAAGTAAAAATGTACGTCAGCTACAAAACTTGAGGAAAAAAAATCGTCAATTATACCAATAATTGAATTGCAAAATATACCAGGTCTGCAATTATAACGGCTCAGCTGACGGTCTTACCACCGTTAAATAAACAGCTGACGATTGTTTTCATGATTGTTATGATCTAAAGAGTCAGCTGTATTAGTTTCATCGAGCGTGAAATCACTTTACATGAATCATTTTTTTACAGGTTCATGCCCTCGGCTGACGTACAATCCACCACTATTTATTCAGCTGACTTTTTTTATATGTATTCTTATCCTATAAGCATTGCTTGGACGAATTTTCAAGCGGCGTGAAATCACTTTTTTGCCAACATTTTTTTACAGGTTTGACAGGTTCTCACAACCACACCCACCACGATTTTGACAGCTGACGACTATTTTCATTCCTAGCTATATATGAGCTATCGGCTACATGCTAAATCAAGCGGCGTGAAATCACCATCCAAAATGCAACGCTGCCTCCCGGACTATAACTGAGTAAGAAGAACAGCGGCGACTCTACGCATGGGGCTAGTGGAACTTAGACCCATCATCTTTTTTCATTCCAAAATGAAAAGAAACCTATGTGTATCGCCATTATTACAAACAAATATAAAATTTGATAATACCGAATTAAATTATCAAAATACTTTGTTCACCTACTGTTTTTAAACTTATTAAATTATTTTTGTCGCGTCTCTTTCAAAATTTGTATTTGATTACACAAATTCGTATGGATAATTCAAGAGAACTTACTTCGCCGATGTAATATGCGCGCGATGCTCTTTTCATATTCTTTTTCACATACAATGTGCGCCGGGCTAAGTTGAACTAGCCCCAAAAAAGAGAGAAAACGATTGAAAAAATTCAATGAGCGCAGAACGTGTGCTTGTCGTACGCAATGATAAGGCCCGTTTTACATGAGCGGTTTTACTGCGACTCGGCGACTTAGCCGCTGGTGACTACGCGATTGTATATTTACACAAGGGTTTTCGCAGCAACTACAACAGAGCCACTTACCAAATTTCCTCGTTTTACAAGAGCGATTTGCAGAGAAGGGTTCGTTAATACGATTTTAAATGACTTGAATCACTTTACGTGGCCCTCAGTCTCGACTAGCCATTTTCCCTGCCATATCCGATGGCAATGAATGTCAAATTATGGCATGCTATCTGATGCGTGGGCAATTCCATATCATGCATTCATCTCCATCTTAGGATAAGCAATCCATTTTTGGATAAGTGGGTAAAATTTCACATGAAAGTGAAACTATTATATAATCTGCTGCCGAACGAAAAAGATAGGGGAATAGTCATTTGAAAAAATGGACCAATTATCAAAAGGCGGTTCCATTTATTTATTCACACTCAAAAAGGAAAATGATTTGTCTTTCAAATATAACAAGTATTTATTTTTATTATTCAAAATTTCCGGATTGCAATTCAACTTTTTCGCAATTTACCACTATTCTATATTCTTCAAACTATTTTGGTTGCTCAACGAAATCTTAAAAGCTCTGTTAATTCAGATTTCCTACTTTCGCTTATAAGAAATGGAGCATGACCACGGTTCAGTGCTATTTTGAAAATTGAGAACTGCCAAAATATAGCCAGGTTGATGCCATAGACCGTCTCGACTAGCCATTTCCATGGCAAGTTCAATGGTATGCCATGGGAAATGGCAAGTGGATACACCCTATGAATGGTTCACATGCCAGTGTGTGCAATTTAATCCCATGTTATTAAATTAGTCGCGTAGTCGCTGGCGGCTAAGTCGCCGAGTCGCAGTCGCGGTGAAACCACTCATGTAAAACGGCTCTAAGAATAATCAATGGACTAAGTTCCAAAATTAACATTTTACTGGTATAACGCTTTTTCGCCGTTCGCGTGCTGAATGAAGTATGTGTAATATCAGTGGCTTAAATTGAGCTAATTGGTTTTTGCAATTGAAGAATAAACGATGGTTTTGGTTTTACAGTGCTTCTTCATATTTTCATTCAGGTATCAATTATGATAGAAAAATTATGTGCTATGGTTAAACGTGATATGGTACATACAGTGGTACATATGGTACATACAAATCTGTACGTATGATATTTTGTGCAAAATCTTGATGAGATTAAAAAAGTGTGACAAAATGTTGTAGATACTGTTTTTCAATACGATCGATCTTTGAAGAAACTTCAAAAAAGTTTTCTGACGTTAAATGGTAGAAGTGATAATTTTTAATTTTCGTGATTTTCGAAGCATAAATATTTATCAGCTGAAATTGATGAAAATCAAACAGGTCGTCCAAGATCGATGGGAATTTGCTGAGATTTTCAGTCCCCGAATTGTACAACCTATTTTTAAGAGCCTGCAGCATCTAATTCATTCGTTTGAGTTAATTCAATGGGATACTCGGGACGATGTTACGATAAGAGAAACAACCGAAAATATTTTGTCAGACAAATATTATTTATCAAATTTTACATTCACGCAGTGCAAATAGAAATCTAGGGTCTGCTTTATCAGTTCAATTAAAAATAGTGTGAAATTAAGAAAGCCTTATCATAAGGAATGGATGGCCAAAAAAACCTCCCAAATATGATCCTCATGTTATATGATAGATAAGTTTGGGATGTAATTATAATCCAGTTTAAATCAGTCAAAACTATAAAATGAAAAGTCGAACTCGTTTCCTTTATTTCTACCAATTTATTTTTCAAAAATCCGTATACTAGTATTTCGGCTATCACTTATAGCCTTCTTCAGCGATGTTTCTTCAACTGAGGAAAATAGTCCCTAATCGTCCTATTTGTAGATAAACTTTTAAGTATCCTTAAGCGTTTTCTTTCCGTCTGGGTATTTCCCCCATCCTCGGTAGGTGGGGCGTTAATTAAATCCTCATTAGCAGCCTCATTAACTGTTTCGTTAATCCTTCTTACCTGGCTCGTGGGTGAGATGTTAATTATCGTGTTATTAAGATCTCCGGTTGCCCTTGCGGTACTTCTTCTAATCAATTTGAACAGTGGGGAATATCCGTTTCCCAAATCCCTGTTAAGGAGACACTCCCGTGGAGCCTTGAATATCTCCAAACTTTCCGCTACATCTAGCTTTCTACTATCTCCCACGTTGCTTATCAGTGAGAGGTTTTCCACCGAGATGTTGTGGTCTGCTCCAACCATATGCTCCGCTACTTTAGATTTGAACTCCTTAATGTTTTTCCTCCTTGCTGTGTCTGCTTCCCTCCGATGCTCCTTGAAGCGAGTAAGTGCACTTCGTTTCGTTTGGCCTATATATTTTAGGTCACAATCCCCGCATTGGATCGAGTATATCCCTGCTTTTTCCAATCTTTCTATTGGGTCCTTTGTTGACCCAAGTAGAGTCTTCAGCTGGTTGCTTCTGTTTTGGAATACAACCTCTACGCCCCATTTCTTTAATTTGGGCTTCAGACCCAACGAAATCCGATTATATTCTAACACGACCCTTCTCAGTGGGGGCTTGTCCTCCTTCAGGTTTGTCAAACTTTTAAGTGCCAGGTTCCTCATCCGTTTTCCAATCAGTCCTGTTATCCGTTTGGTGGGGTATCCATTGCTCTCAAAGAAATGGGGCGTAGAGGTTGTATTCCAAAACAGAAGCAACCAGCTGAAGACTCTACTATCAGCTTCAAAGGTAAACAGACATTTTATTAAACACTAATGTGCAAGCAAATGAAAAAAACAGCCGATCAATGTACGAACAAATTGCTACTATAATTAATAACATAGTGATCGCATTCCGCCCCAGTTCTACTTCAAACGAACAAAATGTTGGCATAAATTATTCGTTCTAATCGATGCAGACTCAAACCGTATAGGAACGATCATTAACAGCTCCAAATCCAGTTCCAGCTACATGATGCATCGGAACTGAATTGCTAGCGATTTCATATCGGTTCCGTGCGGAATATGTAACCATGGTACGTAACTTGAATGGTCGCTGGCGCTTGATGTTTGATCGGAAAACTGTTAAGAACTTTTGATTAGAACCGTTCCGAATTATTATTAGGTTTCTTTAACATTTCCGGTCGGAACGGTCCATCCCTAATATATGTATATATATATATATATATATATATATATATATATATATATATATATATATATATATATATATATATATATATATATATATATGTATATATATATATATATATATATATATATATATATATATATATATATATATATATATGTATATATATATGTATATATATGTATATATATATATATATATATATATATATATATATATATATATATATGTATATATATGTATATATTTATATATATTTATATATATGTATGTATTTATATATATTATATGTATTTATTATATATATTTATATATATATATATATATATATATATATATATATATATATATATATATATATATATATATATATATATATATATATGTATATATATGTATATGTATATATATATATATATATATATATATATATATATATATATATATATATATATTTATTTATATATATATGTATTGTTGTGATCTATCGTTGAACACCTTCCGTGAGTTCGATATTCTTCACATTCGTGAAATAAAACAGTTTCTTTTAAAACACTAATTACGCTTTTATTATAAACACTATTAATTATTTACACTTAATATTCGCACTACTATAATCTCGCGTTACAATTTAACACTTTTTCAATTTAATTATCGCACTATAATTACTCGCACTTTATCGCTTTTAATTAATCGCGCCCGGATACACTAAACTGCTGTATCGCGCCTTTACGCTGTCTTCGCCATCTACTGAATGATCGCTAGTACTTCTCGTGGTGGTATTTATAGTGGTGCCAAATGTGTCTCGGGTTCTCGAATGTTCTGCTTTTGCTTTCTAGAGGGCTCTATGACTATTGTGTGGAAGATGAGTCATGGGAATTTCCGTTGCCAGGCGAGATCTGACTCATGGGTTTGAGGCTCTGGAATGTTCCCTTTTTACGTTCTAGACTATTATTCTACATTTTATCCATAGATTGTTATTGTGTATTGGCTATTTATAGATTGTTTACGGTTTTTGGCTATTTATAGATTGTTTCTAGCATTTTCTGGCGCCGCCACAACGTCATACGATTCGTTTGGCGTGCATGCAACACTACCCCCTCCTTAGACCTGTTCGTCCCGAACAGATTCGTCGTCATCCATTGCGTTGTTTCCATGGTACGGGGCAAGTCGGTCTAGGTGCACGACCTTCATTTTTGATCGGTGTTTTCGATGCTGCTGTATTCGGTAGACAACATCATTGAGCCGTTTGATGATGCGGTATGGTCCTTCCCATTTTGGCTGCAGTTTCGGGCTCAGGCCTTTCTGCCGGCGGTGGTTGTACAGCCAGACTAAATCATTTTCTTGAAATCCGGCCGAGTTTGCCTTCAGGTCATATCGCGTTTTCATCCGGTCCGTGTTTAGGTTTATGCGTCCCCTAACTACCTCGTGAATGGAGTCTAACCGTTGCCGCAGCTCCGAAACGTACTCCGTTGTTGTCGTCGGATCTTCTGGTGGTATTCCGAATTTAACATCAGCCGGAAGTCGAATATTTCGTCCAAATACGATACGTGACGGTGATTCTCCAGTTGTAGTATGCGTCGCCGTTCGATAAGCCATCAGAAAGAATGGGATATGACGATCCCAATCATGCTGATGATCTTCTACCACTTTGGCCAAGTGCTCGATCAAGGTTTTGTTGAACCTTTCGACCATTCCATCGGACTGTGGGTGTAGTGGAGTGGTTCTCGTCTTCTTCATGCCCAACGCAGCGCAAAACTCAGTAAACACTTGGGACTCGAAATTTCGACCTTGATCGGAATGTAGCTCGTTTGGGACTCCGTACCTACTAACCCAGTTAATCACGATTTGCTCTGCCACTGTAGATGCTTCTTGGTTTGGAATAGCGTAAACTTCTGTCCATTTGGTGAAATAGTCGGATACTACCAGCACGTAGCGATTTCCTTGTTGCGACACCGGAAACGGTCCTGCTACATCGATGGCGATCCTTTCGAAAGGGGTTCCAACGTTATATGTCTTCAGCGCACCTCTAGGCTTTCTCCTGGGTCCCTTCACAGATGCACAGGCTGCACATTTCCTACACCAGTCCTCCACATCTTCCCGCGCATGCACCCAATAAAATCGTTCTCTTATTTTATTAAGTGTTTTGTTTATGCCCAGGTGGCCTCCTGACGTTCCCTCGTGTACTTCCTGCAAAACATCCTTAACTTTGCTTCGTGGAAGTACAACCTGCATTCGATGCGCTGACCCATCCGCGGTTTCCCATTTCCTTTTTAGTAGGCCTCCTTCAAGATGCAGGGAGTTCCATTGTGCCCAGTAGCTCTTTAGCGTAGGACTTTGACTCGATATGCTTTGCCATTCAGGCCGATGTGCAGACTCCTTCCAGGCTATGATTTCTCGTAGATCTCCATCCGCCAGTTGTTCGTCCAATAGTTCCGATTGCGACCATCCTCTTGCTGGTGAAACGGATATCCACTTAACCTCGGCATCGACTACCTTTTCTTCTAACCGATGACAGTGCTTGCATTCCGGCTTGCATGGACGTCTGGAGAGGGCATCAGCATTTCCGTGCATAGTACCTTTTCGATGGACTATGTTAAAGTTGTATGTTTGCAACCTTTCAATCCATCGTGCCACTTGTCCTTCGGGGTTCTTGAAGTTGAGTAGCTATCTCAGAGCGGCGTGATCGGTCCTCAATACGAAGCTTTGACCGTACAGGTATTTGTGAAAATGCTTAGTGGCCTCGACTATTGCCAACAGCTCTCTTCGGGTGACACAGTAGTTTCGCTCGGGCTTGGATAGCACCCGACTAAAGTAAGCAATCACCCGTTCCTGGCCATCAATTTGTTGCGATAAGACTGCACCTATACCTGTATTACTTGCATCAGTGTCCACGATGAAAGTTTTCTGCGGCTCAGGATATGCTAGCATCGGTGCTTCACATAGCTCCTGTTTAAGCTTCTCAAACGCTGCTTGGCACTGGTGGTTCCAGTTAAACGGCTGATTTTTCTCCGTTAGCTGGTGTAAACTTTTGGCGATGGTAGCGAAATCCTTCACAAACCGGCGATAGTACGTTGCCAATCCCAGAAAACTCCGAAGTTGATGCTTATCCTTAGGTACTGGCCAATTTTTAACGGCTTCAATTTTCGCAGGGTCGGTTTTTATTCCTCCAGTGGAAACCACATGACCAAGGTATTTCACTTCACTGCAGAACAGGTTGCACTTTTTGGGGACTTAGCTTCAAGTTAGCCGCTCGCAACCTTTCGAATACGTCCTCCAGGTTTTTCAAGTGTTCCTTGAACGTTCTGCCGATGACAATTATGTCATCCAGGTACACCAAACATGTCTTCCAACTTAATCCAAGCAGCACTCGCTCCATGAGTCGTTCAAAAGTCGCAGGAGCATTACAGAGTCCGAACGGCATTACAAAAAACTGCCAGAGCCCATTTCCCACGGAAAAGGCTGTCTTTTCACGGTCACTCCTCTCGATTTCGACCTGCCAGTATCCGCTCTTCAAGTCCAACGTTGAAAACCACTTCGCACTGGCTAGAGTATCCATAATGTCATCCATTCTCGGCAATGGGTAGCTATCCTTTTTCGTAACATCATTCAATCGGCGATAGTCAACACAGAACCGTGTACTGCCATCCTTCTTTTTGACTAAGACAACAGGCGACGTCCAAGGGCTATTCGAAGGCTCTATGATCCCTTGTTCTTGCATGTTCTGTATCATATCGGCGACCTCAGCTTGTTTGGCTAGTGGTAAGCGGCGGGGAGCTTGCCGAATCGGTGATGCATCTCGTGTATCGATTGGATGAGTAGTCAACCTTGTTCTTCCGTAATCGTCCTCTCGAGTCGATAAGATGTCAGCATAGCGTTCAATTAGCTGAACTCCTTGTTGGTACTGTTCGTCGCTTAGTTCCGAAGACTGTAGCATGTTCCTAGCTAGCTCATTTATCTTGCTGTTTGGTATCTTTTTGCGTTCAGATTGTATTTCTGCCATTTCCAAAGAAGTGATTGACGAGACTGGCTGGCAGTCGGCGATTACTTCTCCTTCCTTAAGCTTCTTTTCCTGCTCCGCCAAATTCAGCACCCTTATAGGGACGTAATTCCCCTCCGTAATTGTGATTAAGCTTTTTGCCACCATAAGGTTGCTGACTGCTGGGTTTTGCGTTGGCTCCACGATGAAGAATTGGTGGCCCCCAGGATCACCATCCAATTTGGCCCAGATGATGTTTTCCGACGACTTTGGTACTTTGGTGTTTTCGCAGACGATGATTCTTAGCCGGTCGTTTCCCTTCCGGCTTCCTACCAATGGTATTTCAACGTTTTTCCACTTGATCACCCTGTCTCCCAAATCCAGGTTGAAGCCATGAGGGCCTAGGAAATCCATCCCAAGTATACATTCGTCGGTAATATCTGCCACAAGGAACCGATGCTGGAACACCAAATCACCGAGCTGTATTTGACGAGTTATTTCCCCGTGAACTGGTGCAGATTCGCCTGTTGCTGTACGAAGTACATATCGTCCAACGTTACCAAGTCTCCATGCCTTCACCAAGTCCATCCGCAAAATTGACTTCATTGCTCCGGTATCAATGGTGATATTGCAAGGCTTGTTTTCGATTTTTCCTCGCAGACTTAAGTCGTTCTCGTGTCGATAGAGCCTAGAGACTGTGATGATGGTTCTGGGGTCAACAATTCCACGAGCCAACCTCCGACCCATGAGGTTGGCTCTTACTGGTTTCCCGCCGCTTCCGAAGAAGAGACGGCCACGTTCACTGAACCAGCCTCGTTCCTTTTTCGCCATCGCGCTGCACACCCTTCGCAAAACCTTGTCTTCAATTTCCTTCGGCAGTCACGCCTCAAGTGCCATTTTTCTCCACAGTTCCAACATTGTGGAGCTCCGCTTGTCGGTGATTATCGGCTGACCTCGGCTCTTTGGCATACACACTCTTCGTACACTTCACGCACTCTAACGTTACTGCGTGATGCCCGTTTTACCGATTCGTAAGTGAGAGCGTAGGCCAAAGTATCCCTCAGCGTTCGATTATTTGTCAATCGAAGTGCTTGTTGGAGCTCTTCATCACGAGCTGCCTGGATGAAAGCGTCCTTCGCTGTCTCGTCCCGATGATCTGGATTTGAAGCAGGATAAGACAGAAGTGTCAAGCGCTCGATGTCCTGAGCCAGCTGCTGCAAGGTCTCTCCCGGTTTCTGTGTGCGTGTCCTCAGCTGCGCACGATGAATTTCCTTTAAGTGGTCTTCGCCATACCGCATATCCAAGGCACTCGCCAGGCTGGAATAACTGGAGTAATTGTCGACCGACATGGTTTGCAGTACGTCCACCGCGGATCCTCTCAAAGACACCATCAGTGAGGTCGCACGTTCTTCATAGTTCCAGCGGTTAACTTTTGCAACAGCCTCAAATTGCTTCTTGTAGTTGGTCCAAGAAGTTTGCCCATCAAAAGTTGGTGCTTTAAGAGCCTTGATGCCACTTGATTCTGTTGGCACAATTCCTACGGCTTTCACTCGTTGCAGATCCAATTCAATGTCAACCAACTTTTTGCCGAACTGTTGTTCCACTTCCGTTACTCGACTCTCTAATTGCTGTTTAACTTCTGAAACTTGCTGTTGGAACTGTTGTCTGATTTCTACCAGCTGCTCCTCACTCTTCCTCGCATGTTCTTCTAACTGTTCCTTAATGTCGACGGCTTGCTGGTCGAGCTTCTGGGCTTGCTGGTCGAGCTTCTATTCCAGTTGCTCCTTAACGTCTACAGCTTGTTGGTCGAGTTTCTGATCCAGCTTCATGTTTTGCTGCTTACTGTCTTCAGATTGTTGCTTCATGTCGGTCGCCATTTTTAGCAGCAAATCCATCATAGGATTTTTCTCGTCGCTGCTTTGTTCCTCTTGAACAAACTCCTGGCTGATTTCCTCGTCCGGGAATTCAAATGTTTCCGGGTCGTTACCTTCAGTGCTCAAAGCCTCCCTGAGACGTGACAGTAACGCCGTCTTGTTCCCAGTTGTTGAAAGTTCACGTTTCCGGCACTCCACTTTCAATTCTGCCAATGTCAGCTCGTTCACTAATTTCGGCATTGTTCTTTAATTGCACAACTTCTAACACTTTCAGTTTAGTTCACTCAATTTACAATGCTCACTGTCTGAAACTTTTAACTTTTTATATTGTCCGCGCACTTATTAATTTTCACTGTTCATACAAATTCACTGTCCAGAACTTCACTAAAAGTCACTTTTCTAAATCACGAACGCGACAGAATCCCTTATTTCTGACACCAGTTGTTGTGATCTATCGTTGAACACCTTCCGTGAGTTCGATATTCTTCACATTCGTGAAATAAAACAGTTTCTTTTAAAACACTAATTACGCTTTTATTATAAACACTATTAATTATTTACACTTAATATTCGCACTACTATAATCTCGCGTTACAATTTAACACTTTTTCAATTTAATTATCGCACTATAATTACTCGCACTTTATCGCTTTTAATTAATCGCGCCCGGATACACTAAACTGCTGTATCGCGCCTTTACGCTGTCTTCGCCATCTACTGAATGATCGCTAGTACTTCTCGTGGTGGTATTTATAGTGGTGCCAAATGTGTCTCGGGTTCTCGAATGTTCTGCTTTTGCTTTCTAGAGGGCTCTATGACTATTGTGTGGAAGATGAGTCATGGGAATTTCCGTTGCCAGGCGAGATCTGACTCATGGGTTTGAGGCTCTGGAATGTTCCCTTTTTACGTTCTAGACTATTATTCTACGTTTTATCCATAGATTGTTATTGTGTATTGGCTATTTATAGATTGTTTACGGTTTTTGGCTATTTATAGATTGTTTCTAGCATTTTCTGGCGCCGCCACAACGTCATACGATTCGTTTGGCGTGCATGCAACACTACCCCCTCCTTAGACCTGTTCGTCCCGAACAGATTCGTCGTCATCCATTGCGTTGTTTCCATGGTACGGGGCAAGTCGGTCTAGGTGCACGACCTTCATTTTTGATCGGTGTTTTCGATGCTGCTGTATTCGGTAGACAACATCATTGAGCCGTTTGATGATGCGGTATGGTCCTTCCCATTTTGGCTGCAGTTTCGGGCTCAGGCCTTTCTGCCGGCGGTGGTTGTACAGCCAGACTAAATCATTTTCTTGAAATCCGGCCGAGTTTGCCTTCAGGTCATATCGCGTTTTCATCCGGTCCGTGTTTAGGTTTATGCGTCCCCTAACTACCTCGTGAATGGAGTCTAACCGTTGCCGCAGCTCCGAAACGTACTCCGTTGTTGTCGTCGGATCTTCTGGTGGTATTCCGAATTTAACATCAGCCGGAAGTCGAATATTTCGTCCAAATACGATACGTGACGGTGATTCTCCAGTTGTAGTATGCGTCGCCGTTCGATAAGCCATCAGAAAGAATGGGATATGACGATCCCAATCATGCTGATGATCTTCTACCACTTTGGCCAAGTGCTCGATCAAGGTTTTGTTGAACCTTTCGACCATTCCATCGGACTGTGGGTGTAGTGGAGTGGTTCTCGTCTTCTTCATGCCCAACGCAGCGCAAAACTCAGTAAACACTTGGGACTCGAAATTTCGACCTTGATCGGAATGTAGCTCGTTTGGGACTCCGTACCTACTAACCCAGTTAATCACGATTTGCTCTGCCACTGTAGATGCTTCTTGGTTTGGAATAGCGTAAACTTCTGTCCATTTGGTGAAATAGTCGGATACTACCAGCACGTAGCGATTTCCTTGTTGCGACACCGGAAACGGTCCTGCTACATCGATGGCGATCCTTTCGAAAGGGGTTCCAACGTTATATGTCTTCAGCGCACCTCTAGGCTTTCTCCTGGGTCCCTTCACAGATGCACAGGCTGCACATTTCCTACACCAGTCCTCCACATCTTCCCGCGCATGCACCCAATAAAATCGTTCTCTTATTTTATTAAGTGTTTTGTTTATGCCCAGGTGGCCTCCTGACGTTCCCTCGTGTACTTCCTGCAAAACATCCTTAACTTTGCTCCGTGGAAGTACAACCTGCATTCGATGCGCTGACCCATCCGCGGTTTCCCATTTCCTTTTTAGTAGGCCTCCTTCAAGATGCAGGGAGTTCCATTGTGCCCAGTAGCTCTTTAGCGTAGGACTTCGACTCGATATGCTTTGCCATTCAGGCCGATGTGCAGACTCCTTCCAGGCTATGATTTCTCGTAGATCTCCATCCGCCAGTTGTTCGTCCAATAGTTCCGATTGCGACCATCCTCTTGCTGGTGAAACGGATATCCACTTAACCTCGGCATCGACTACCTTTTCTTCTAACCGATGACAGTGCTTGCATTCCGGCTTGCATGGACGTCTGGAGAGGGCATCAGCATTTCCGTGCATAGTACCTTTTCGATGGACTATGTTAAAGTTGTATGTTTGCAACCTTTCAATCCATCGTGCCACTTGTCCTTCGGGGTTCTTGAAGTTGAGCAGCTATCTCAGAGCGGCGTGATCGGTCCTCAATACGAAGCTTTGACCGTACAGGTATTTGTGAAAATGCTTAGTGGCCTCGACTATTGCCAACAGCTCTCTTCGGGTGACACAGTAGTTTCGCTCGGGCTTGGATAGCACCCGACTAAAGTAAGCAATCACCCGTTCCTGGCCATCAATTTGTTGCGATAAGACTGCACCTATACCTGTATTACTTGCATCAGTGTCCACGATGAAAGTTTTCTGCGGCTCAGGATATGCTAGCATCGGTGCTTCACATAGCTCCTGTTTAAGCTTCTCAAACGCTGCTTGGCACTGGTGGTTCCAGTTAAACGGCTGATTTTTCTCCGTTAGCTGGTGTAAACTTTTGGCGATGGTAGCGAAATCCTTCACAAACCGGCGATAGTACGTTGCCAATCCCAGAAAACTCCGAAGTTGATGCTTATCCTTAGGTACTGGCCAATTTTTAACGGCTTCAATTTTCGCAGGGTCGGTTTTTATTCCTCCAGTGGAAACCACATGACCAAGGTATTTCACTTCACTGCAGAACAGGTTGCACTTTTTGGGGACTTAGCTTCAAGTTAGCCGCTCGCAACCTTTCGAATACGTCCTCCAGGTTTTTCAAGTGTTCCTTGAACGTTCTGCCGATGACAATTATGTCATCCAGGTACACCAAACATGTCTTCCAACTTAATCCAAGCAGCACTCGCTCCATGAGTCGTTCAAAAGTCGCAGGAGCATTACAGAGTCCGAACGGCATTACAAAAAACTGCCAGAGCCCATTTCCCACGGAAAAGGCTGTCTTTTCACGGTCACTCCTCTCGATTTTGACCTGCCAGTATCCGCTCTTCAAGTCCAACGTTGAAAACCACTTCGCACTGGCTAGAGTATCCATAATGTCATCCATTCTCGGCAATGGGTAGCTATCCTTTTTCGTAACATCATTCAATCGTCGATAGTCAACACAGAACCGTGTACTGCCATCCTTCTTTTTGACTAAGACAACAGGCGACGTCCAAGGGCTATTCGAAGGCTCTATGATCCCTTGTTCTTGCATGTTCTGTATCATATCGGCGACCTCAGCTTGTTTGGCTAGTGGTAAGCGGCGGGGAGCTTGCCGAATCGGTGATGCATCTCGTGTATCGATTCGATGAGTAGTCAACCTTGTTCTTCCGTAATCGTCCTCTCGAGTCGATAAGATGTCAGCATAGCGTTCAATTAGCTGAACTCCTTGTTGGTACTGTTCGTCGCTTAGTTCCGAAGACTGTAGCATGTTCCTAGCTAGCTCATTTATCTTGCTGTTTGGTATCTTTTTGCGTTCAGATTGTATTTCTGCCATTTCCAAAGAAGTGATTGACGAGACTGGCTGGCAGTCGGCGATTACTTCTCCTTCCTTAAGCTTCTTTTCCTGCTCCGCCAAATTCAGCACCCTTATAGGGACGTAATTCCCCTCCGTAATTGTGATTAAGCTTTTTGCCACCATAAGGTTGCTGACTGCTGGGTTTTGCGTTGGCTCCACGATGAAGAATTGGTGGCCCCCAGGATCACCATCCAATTTGGCCCAGATGATGTTTTCCGACGACTTTGGTACTTTGGTGTTTTCGCAGACGATGATTCTTAGCCGGTCGTTTCCCTTCCGGCTTCCTACCAATGGTATTTCAACGTTTTTCCACTTGATCACCCTGTCTCCCAAATCCAGGCTGAAGCCATGAGGGCCTAGGAAATCCATCCCAAGTATACATTCGTCGGTAATATCTGCCACAAGGAACCGATGCTGGAACACCAAATCACCGAGCTGTATTTGACGAGTTATTTCCCCGTGAACTGGTGCAGATTCGCCTGTTGCTGTACGAAGTACATATCGTCCAACGTTACCAAGTCTCCATGCCTTCACCAAGTCCATCCGCAAAATTGACTTCATTGCTCCGGTATCAATGGTGATATTGCAAGGCTTGTTTCGATTTTTCCTCGCAGACTTAAGTCGTTCTCGTGTCGATAGAGCCTAGAGACTGTGATGATGGTTCTGGGGTCAACAATTCCACGAGCCAACCTCCGACCCATGAGGTTGGCTCTTAATGGTTTCCCGCCGCTTCCGAAGAAGAGACGGCCACGTTCACTGAACCAGCCTCGTTCCTTTTTCGCCATCGCGCTGCACACCCTTCGCAAAACCTTGTCTTCAATTTCCTTCGGCAGTCACGCCTCAAGTGCCCTTTTTCTCCACAGTTCCAACATTGTGGAGCTCCGCTTGTCGGTGATTATCGGCTGACCTCGGCTCTTTGGCATACACACTCTTCGTACACTTCACGCACTCTAACGTTACTGCGTGATGCCCGTTTTACCGATTCGTAAGTGAGAGCGTAGGCCAAAGTATCCCTCAGCGTTCGATTATTTGTCAATCGAAGTGCTTGTTGGAGCTCTTCATCACGAGCTGCCTGGATGAAAGCGTCCTTCGCTGTCTCGTCCCGATGATCTGGATTTGAAGCAGGATAAGACAGAAGTGTCAAGCGCTCGATGTCCTGAGCCAGCTGCTGCAAGGTCTCTCCCGGTTTCTGTGTGCGTGTCCTCAGCTGCGCACGATGAATTTCCTTTAAGTGGTCTTCGCCATACCGCATATCCAAGGCACTCGCCAGGCTGGAATAACTGGAGTAATTGTCGACCGACATGGTTTGCAGTACGTCCACCGCGGATCCTCTCAAAGACACCATCAGTGAGGTCGCACGTTCTTCATAGTTCCAGCGGTTAACTTTTGCAACAGCCTCAAATTGCTTCTTGTAGTTGGTCCAAGAAGTTTGCCCATCAAAAGTTGGTGCTTTAAGAGCCTTGATGCCACTTGATTCTGTTGGCACAATTCCTACGGCTTTCACTCGTTGCAGATCCAATTCAATGTCAACCAACTTTTTGCCGAACTGTTGTTCCACTTCCGTTACTCGACTCTCTAATTGCTGTTTAACTTCTGAAACTTGCTGTTGGAACTGTTGTCTGATTTCTACCAGCTGCTCCTCACTCTTCCTCGCATGTTCTTCTAACTGTTCCTTAATGTCGACGGCTTGCTGGTCGAGCTTCTGGGCTTGCTGGTCGAGCTTCTGTTCCAGTTGCTCCTTAACGTCTACAGCTTGTTGGTCGAGTTTCTGATCCAGCTTCATGTTTTGCTGCTTACTGTCTTCAGATTGTTGCTTCATGTCGGTCGCCATTTTTAGCAGCAAATCCATCATAGGATTTTTCTCGTCGCTGCTTTGTTCCTCTTGAACAAACTCCTGGCTGATTTCCTCGTCCGGGAATTCAAATGTTTCCGGGTCGTTACCTTCAGTGCTCAAAGCCTCCCTGAGACGTGACAGTAACGCCGTCTTGTTCCCAGTTGTTGAAAGTTCACGTTTCCGGCACTCCACTTTCAATTCTGCCAATGTCAGCTCGTTCACTAATTTCGGCATTGTTCTTTAATTGCACAGCTTCTAACACTTTCAGTTTAGTTCACTCAATTTACAATGCTCACTGTCTGAAACTTTTAACTTTTTATATTGTCCGCGCACTTATTAATTTTCACTGTTCATACAAATTCACTGTCCAGAACTTCACTAAAAGTCACTTTTCTAAATCACGAACGCGACAGAATCCCTTATTTCTGACACCAGTTGTTGTGATCTATCGTTGAACACCTTCCGTGAGTTCGATATTCTTCACATTCGTGAAATAAAACAGTTTCTTTTAAAACACTAATTACGCTTTTATTATAAACACTATTAATTATTTACACTTAATATTCGCACTACTATAATCTCGCGTTACAATTTAACACTTTTTCAATTTAATTATCGCACTATAATTACTCGCACTTTATCGCTTTTAATTAATCGCGCCCGGATACACTAAACTGCTGGATCGCGCCTTTACGCTGTCTTCGCCATCTACTGAATGATCGCTAGTACTTCTCGTGGTGGTATTTATAGTGGTGCCAAATGTGTCTCGGGTTCTCGAATGTTCTGCTTTTGCTTTCTAGAGGGCTCTATGACTATTGTGTGGAAGATGAGTCATGGGAATTTCCGTTGCCAGGCGAGATCGGGTAAACTGGACTTGATGCCCCACACCCGGGAAAGTCTACCACCAGAGGGCGAAAAGGTGGTAGAAAGGCTGAAAAAATGAAGAAAAACAGACAAAATTATGCAAAAAAAGAAAAAAGAAGATAAAACATTTAAGAAAAAGAAAAAAAAGAAAGAAAAGAAGCCCCAAAAGCAAACGCACAACCACAAAAACACAAACATATTAGCCCGACATCTATCGGCAAATTCATGTAACAGCTGTGTGGTGCCATCAACTCCAGTTTTACCGGCGAGATCTGACTCATGGGTTTGAGGCTCTGGAATGTTCCCTTTTTACGTTCTAGACTATTATTCTACGTTTTATCCATAGATTGTTATTGTGTATTGGCTATTTATAGATTGTTTACGGTTTTTGGCTATTTATAGATTGTTTCTAGCATTTTCTGGCGCCGCCACAACGTCATACGATTCGTTTGGCGTGCATGCAACAATATTTATATTTTTTTGGCGGGATATATATCTTGCTGGGAGGAAGGAAACTGCTAAGAATTGCCAATATAAGTAAGTACTGGTCATTATAGGCTAGCCCCATTCACATTGGTTCCCAAGAGCAGCCACTGAAGAAGAGTATCCGGTATTAGTGTGTAGGGTGGTCCCTGGTTCCAATACCGCCACACATACTAACATTATACTGTTTAGTTTTTTCCCATGAAAAATTTGATTTTTATGTTACCCCATATCAATGATGAAGATTTTAACGATGCCGTTGTGTCTTTTTTCATTTGAGACCAGTAAATAATATTCTCCATGATTGCGAATGTTATATTAAGCATCGACGTGTACTCACGACTCAAATATTTTGTAATTTTGATGGAAGGAGAGGATTCAAATCAAGGTTCATCTTTTAAAATCAAGGTCTTTCAGCTTTTAATATTTTCTTTACAAATCACTTTCGAGCCACATAAAATTCTCCTGAATTTCTTCTGAATTAAATATTTTTTATTTTGCTAATTTCAGGTAAGACAACAATTTTCAAACTACTACAACATGAAGCGCTGACCAATGAAAAAGGCTGGAGAAGTGTAAGAGAAGTAAGTTGAATCTTTAACTTAGGTTTGCTAAGCACACTAGCAAAATAATAGACACGGTTTAACTCTCTGTTCTCAAACAGCGTAGAAATACTACTCCGCAACTTTAGCGCCGATGTCGAGTACACAGTCCCCACTATGAAACAAATCACTATGTCCAGTGATCTATTGACTTTTTGTTCTAGCAGAACATTAGTTGTAAGTTCAGTATGCTTCCTATATAAGCGCATTCACAAAGAATATGTTCAACTCAAGGCAACAGTAAATAGACCAAAGACCCTAAACAGATGATGAAACTGATGTAGGAAAGACCTGGAATCCTTTTGAGGAACCGTTTGCCAACCCGATTAAAACTCGATGTCAAAAGCGTATGAAATGAAAACTAGCACAGTAAATAGTTTGCAGAACGAACAAATACAGACCGCAGAACGGCAGAACGAACAAATGGTTTCGCAAAGAATGCCCAGATGCGCTTGACGCAACAAATCGAAGACGAAAAGAGCGAAAAGAGAAATCTATGGAAATATCAAAAAGCGGCAAATCGAGTATTCAGGCAAAAAAATTATATGTAATTGTAATAGACTGATACAGATTGACATGCAATACAAATTGACATGCAAGCAACAAGCATTACGATACAAAGAAGTGAAAAATCCCAGGAGAGCCTTTTAGCCGATTGCAATATTCTGTATAGACAAGCGATCATTGGGGACAAAAAAACCAATACAAGCACGACTATTGCCTTATTTCAAAAGCATCCAGGAACAAATGCTTCCCGTCGTGTTGACAAAAAAAAGCAGTGTACCATCAAACCTCAGAAAAACAACGCTTTAAAAAGAAAAATTGGCTCATGTTGTTGAATATCTTACATCCCCTATTTATTGGCTCATTAGCAGCGTATGCTCCTCTCATCTTGTATTCCATTACCAATCGTCGGTATCTAATGGCTCTTACGAGCTCATAAAGTATAAACCTATTCCTTATTATTTTTTTGTTTCATAGGTAGTAAATTGTTGGAATCACAAGGATAATAAAGATCTCTAAATGCGAATAGTAGGAATTGCTTTTGTACAGATTCAAATCTCTGGCTGTGAATTTTGTAAACAGGTTCCAGATAATAGAAGATTACTCAAAAAGAAAGCAAACGAGCGCAGTGAATAGGGATTTTGCAGCCCGATGTTTCCGAAACCCTTTGGCATGTCCTTTAATGAACCTTACTTGAGAAATCGCTTTGTCATAATTTTAGTTAAAGAGTAGTCTTTCATCCAAGACCACACCGAGACCACACATAAGTTTGATATTAAGGAGATCATAATCTTGTTAAGCATGCTGTGTAAACCAATATGATTATAAATTTAATTAAATTTGAATGTTAGAACAAAAGTTCCAAGTAGGTTTCCGTACTTCCAACTCAAGTTTAACTTTTATGAAATGAAACGCGTTTGATCGATAGTTACCAAAGAAAAACAACTTTATTGAATTAATTGCTTTCTTTTATGCGAAATTAATGCTGATGTTAAGTATATATTGATCAATTCATAAAAACCTGGTGCATACATGGAATATTTTATTATCGTGCAAGTACAATGAGTAGTGTAAATTGCTGAATTGAGAAATTGACTGTTTTACAATTTGTATACAAAGAAAGCTCTATGCAGGTAATTAATAATAAATGGTTACAACGAATGAAATCAAGTTAAATTAAGCTAATGATAACTGATGATAAGCAAATGATTAAATTAAGCTAATGATAACATTGGAAATAAATTTGATCTAAGAAATAATCCTTCTGAACATTGAATACGCAAGCAAATGTTTTGCACAAAACATAGCTTGACGCTAAGATCCCAGTAACATTCATCCGACGAACCAGAATATCTATGACGAGCTGAACAGAGCAAGTCAAAGTCAGCACCACTCTGACGAATACATCATCAGAAAACTACCCGCAGAACAAGACTTGTGAATGCAGTCGAATAATCGCGTATGCGATTCATGTTAGCATTTTCGTGACCGTCCTTTACATCCGCGAAATAAGTTTTTGCAAACTGCGGCAAGGTAGCAAGAGAAAATGACCAAATGAGTGAAGAAGAAATGAAAACAATGATGAAAACAAGGAAAACAACATCCGTTCAACAAAACATCACAATTGTCAAATATAATTTAGAAAATGTAGATAGCTTCCTGTAACTGGAAGTATAAGTGACGAAAATAGATATTGAGTCCGAAAAAATTCAGAATCAGATGAAGTTCACAAAAAAGACTTTTGACTTTGTATTAGGGTCATTCCATTGAAAATCGACCAATTTTCAGATAATTTTTGAACTCACCTCCTTGGAATTTGGAAATATTTTGGTATCCAGAAGGTCTGATGAGCTAGTTATCGAAAGTGAAATATTTTTGGAAAATATGGTCTATTTGCGGAAATATGGCCTCTTGAAGTTTTTGAGAAACGTCGGTTCGTGTTGCATTCAAAAAATTGTATAAAATCTTCTACTTTACGTAGAGCCTTCAAATATAGCTTGTTGGAAAGGAGAAGGTGTAGATACTCTAGAAAAAATAGTGCAAAAAACATCCTGGCCAAAAAGGATAAAAAGGATCATTACAGTGTCCTTTATCCTTGAATATCTCAAAATGCGCACCTTCGATTTTCTTCATTTTTTTATATAGTGTAAACAGTTGTAGTGTAAACAAATGTGCGAAAATTCAAAGTGGAGCTCGTAAAAGTACAGTCGTGAGAAATTTTTAAAGGTGTGGAATACTGTAACCGCTGAAGAAAATTTCTAGAAAACCGTACCGAAACAAGGTAAAACTTACAAAATATGGTACGAAACAATTTTATGTTTTCAAAATAGATTTAAAAACTGTTTTGCAATGTTGTTTTAAGCCCGCAGAAGATTCTAATCCAGTTTCTAACGTAGAACGATCTGCATAATTCCATTGCTTATAACTAATACCGCACACGCAATTTTCATCAAATTTTTTTTCACATGTACTTAGAATAACGGCTGATCCAGGGCAATCCTGGCAGCTACCAAAATACCAATCTGTTTGTGACGGAGAGCATATCATCAGAGATAAAAAGTTCTTATAATTAGCCAAGCTTATATCGGAACCCTTTGTTAGAAAATTTATGAGGTTGCGTCAGGAAATTCGGACACTACTTTGGCACGTGACGAATTCGTCGGCAAAAGTGATAATTTTAAGTTGTAAAAATATACAAAATAGACAAACAAAGGAAGTAATTAAAAATATATGTACAGTATAATATGTGGAAGAGACCCAAAATAATCCTAATTGTTCATGCCGCTAGTAAATGAAAAGGAATCTTCTTTCTTTATTTTTGTTTTATGATTGCTTACAAATGAATGTTCTCAATTATTGTAAACAATTTATTTACTAGTGCTAGGTCTTTTAGTTACAGAAAAAATCGAAGTAATATTCCTTTTAAAAAATAAAATCATGAACAATAATTACCCATAACTGAAGAATCTAAGACTTTGATTTTGCAAAAAAAACAACATTGAGCCAGCATCAAGTTATTTGATACATATACATATTGTAAGTTTCACCTTGTGTCGGTACCATTTTCTTTGGGGGTTATAGTATTTTGTTCCTTTGAAAATTTCTTACAAATGTTGCTCCACTTTGAAATTTAGCACATTTGTAGCTTACATAACTGTTTACAATATTTAAATTAGTGATTAAAGGATCAAAAACAAATTTTCTATCAAAGGGTTCCGATATAAGCTTGGCTAATTATAGGAACATTTTATCTCTGATGATATGCTCTCCTTCACAATTAGATTGGTATTTTGGTAGCTGCCAGGATTGCCCTGGATCAGCCGTTATTCTAAGTACATGTGAGCGGTATTAGTTATAAGCAATGGAATTATACAGATCGTTCTACGTTAGAAACTGGATTAGAATCTTCTGCGGGCTTAAAACAACATTGCAAAACAGTTTTTAAATCTATTTTGAAAACATAAAATTGTTTCGTACCATATTTTGTAAGTTTTACCTTGTTTCGGTACGATTTTCTAGAAATTTTCTTCAGCGGTTACAGTATTCCACTCCTTTAAAAATTTCTCACGACTGTACTTTTACGAGCTCCACTTTGAAATTTCGCACATTTGTTTACACTACAACTGTTTACACTATATAAAAAAATGAAGAAAATCGAAGGTGCGCATTTTGAGATATTCAAGGATAAAGGACACTGTAATGATCCTTTTTATCCTTTTTGGCCAGAATGTTTTTTGCACTATTTTTTCTAGAATATCTACACATTTTTCTTTCCAACAAGCTATATTTGAAGGCTCTACGTAAAGTAAAAGATTTTATACAATTTTTTGAATGCAACACGAACCGACGTTTCTCAAAAACTTCAAGAGGCTATATTTCCGCAAATATACCATATTTCCCAAAAAAATTTTATTGGCGCACATAACTCAACTACTTATATTCACAGTAAAAATTTCATTGAAATCTGACTATAGCGATAAAAGACCGTTGGTCGATTTTCCGTGGAATGACCCATTAACGATATTGAAATAGACAGAACAAATGTACAAGTCAATAATTAGGCTAATTGTAGCATGAGAGCTGTGGAACTTGGACCACCATGCAAACTTCAAAGAATACTCTGAATATTAATGAAAGAAGGGTACTCAAGGGAAACATCGGAAAAAATACTAACTGGTAGTCTACATAGTATGCAAGTTGCTTAAGTCGCAGTGGGCTGGTCACGTATCCCAAAAGTTGGTTACCTAAAATAATGCCCGCGTGACCTGGCGTAAATGAGCTTCGCAAATCCAAGCACTCAAGCCAGAAAAAAACATTGTTCCTACTCAAAAATATCCCTAGCCTTCAATTGTTTTCTGAATCTCTTAAAAAAAATCAGGGATCAACTATAAGGGAAAAGAGATTATCTTCTGCGTACGTGCCACATCGCAGTCAAAGCACTGGTGCGAAAGAAATGCTCCGTAGAGGTAGCTTCTTTTCAACAGAATGGCTAAACGGCATCCTGTGTAACATCTATTAGGCGTAACATCTATTATGCGCAAAGTCTATGTTCTCCTAGCCGGCTGTGTCCAGTCAGGCTCCTCAAATTTTCTTACTTTTGTTGCGAAGGAATCCTGCAGTCTCATGATTGGGATCTGAAAGGAAGACCCTCGTATATCTAGCAACATCAAAATATATCAAACTCTCTTTGTGGGTATAAACTTCCCACTTCCGGAGATGCTGCAGGCATACCTTATCAAACATGGCGACAGGTAAGCCGAAAGCATCGCGAGATCTCTCGCATCGAACCTCTAATAGAGCAAAGTCTCCGAGAGATCTCACACATCGAACCTCTATAGAGCAGAACCCAACGTCCTCGTTGTAGACCCAGTTCAGTTAATCTATGGCAGCGTTCTTTACTACACTCCGATTTTGAATGTCAAGTAGAGGCATATTAAGAAGTTCATCAAAGGTAGCGGCAGCAGTAGTACTCATGATACTGCTGACACCGAGGCAGAAAGTCCTTTGCAGTGTTGCTACCTTCTTGCAAGCAAGCATGCGCTTTATATTAGTCCACCACACTACGAATGAATACGTAATCGATTACGTTATGATTGTCCATACAACTACAGGAGTCTTCAGATCATATATGGTGTCGAAAGCTCTGTTTCACTCCCCAAAAGCATTTCAAGTAAGTAACTAAGATTCACTTTCACATGCTTCTTATAAAGAAGTTTCTGGTCAAAGATTACTCTCCGAAGAGTCATTTTTAGAAACACTAGTGTTTCCAATTGTCGTTTCCTGGTAAATGAAACAGGCTTCGTTCTACCAGAGTCACAAAACAATGGTGTCTCAAGTATTAGCTGTCAATTACATCCAATGCGTATTGTCTATTTTTTTGTGCCATATCAGATGCTAGAGTGGCTACGTCATTAGTTTAAACTAGCGCGTGAAGCCGTTTTGGTTGCAATGCAAATCGCAGTTCGCTCTAGCGTCCCAACAGGAACAATAACTGTGTCAGCATAGCATGTATCTATTTGACTTCAAATTGCTCCTAAAAGGACGTGCTGTTAGATGCCTCTTGAATGTTCACAAATACTTTTGAGGCATATTCACCACTTTAGATGGCTCTCTAAATTCTGGAAACCAGAGAATGAAAAGCTTTCTAGCACCATTTTCCTCACTGGAACGCATATTAATCATCATTTAAGGGACAAAACTTAAGCAGGTTGGTGCCTGTGTTTCGTTTCCAGGTATTTCAGCCCTAACGATTTTTGGCGGATCGATCTGAATAGTTATCCTTTCCTACCTTAACCTATCGCCAAGGTAACGGAATATGGAACTAGGCCTATGTAGATATACTCAAAATTGTTCCTTGTCTTCCATATGGTCAAGCCTCTCGGGCTTGTCGGCGTAGACGAGCGATTTGATGCATCCTCACAATATATAGTTCAGCGGTGTGAAATCACAAGATCTTGCAGGCCAGTTCACAGGTCCAAAACGAGAAATTATGCGCTCATCAAATGCTTCTTTCAATAAGTCGATGGTTGCACGAGATGTATGGCATGTTGCGCTATCCTGTTGAAACCAGAGATCCCCTAAATTAGGGCGAGTCAATTCCGTAACGAGAAAGTAATTGATCATGGCTCTATAGCACTCATCATTGACTGTAATGTTATTCCCAGCAGCATTTTTGAAGTCATATGAACCAATTTTTGCACCGGCCCATAAAGCACACCAAACAGTGACTTCCTCCGGATGTTTCACTCCAAATGTGGCAGTTTTGTTTATTGACGTAGCCATTCAACCAGAAATGAGCCTCATCGCTAAACAAAAAGCAAAAAATGAAATTTGCACAATTTGCAGATGTTGTTCCGTCAACCTATTCAGGATAAAATGACAAACCAAACTTACCATAAAACGCATAACAGCTGTCACACCATACGTAGCATTAAAAAGTATTGCCAACTTAAAGCTTCATGCTTTTAAAAAAAACACCTTATATATTCTTCAAACTATTTTGATTGCTCAACGAAATCTTAAAATCTCTGTAAAATCAGATTTCCTACATTCGCTTATAAGAAACGGAGCATGATACGGTTCAGCGCTATTTTGAAAATTAAGAGCTGCCAAAATATGGCCAGGCTGGAGCCATAAACCGTCTCGACTAGCCATTTCCATGGCAAGTCTTCCTCCAGGTGGTCAATTATTCCATTAGTATAACCGGATAGATGCCATTCAGTTCCGGCGATTTGAAGTATTCAAAGGACATAATTGCATCCCCGACCGTTTTGCTGTTGACTGCAGAAGTAGTTGTTTACCAGTATTTGCTACTGCTGCAAAGAGAAGGGGGCTTGTGATTTCCAAGTAAAGCCGAGAGAGGCTCCTTTTTTACTTAAAAAATTCACCAAAGTAATACTATCAATTGAATGTTTGCTATTGTTGATTGAAATCTTATAAGCTACGGTTGATTTACAAAACAAGTATGTAAGTCAATCTTAGCCTGTAGAATGAGTTCAATCAATAATATGAAATCTTTGATTGACAGTATTACTTTCGTATTCTACGTATCGTTACGATTCATAAATTCTAACAAGAATATTTAAACAAACTGAGCTTTTTCACTCAACCAGAACAACCGAAAGTACTTGTCCGACATTGTGTATTATGGTCAATTTATTCTGTCGTCCTTAATGTACTTATCATCTTCTTCCGGAATACTCTCATCTCCGGAAACTTTTAACTTTTTGTAGCTCATTTCACCCTTGAGATCGTTATCACCCACTTTTCCGCAACAACCGCAAAAAGAGAGGAATATCCGGAAGTGGATGAAAAAGTCAAAAAATGTCTTTGAAAAATTGCTTTTGATGAATAAATGTTTTTGGCCATGTCGCCCTGAAAGAATGTGTTTTCAAATCAGTTCTCTAAAGAATTTGGTGACTTATGTAGAGTTCAATTTAAGCAAATTTTAGAATAGGCCTAAGAAGTCCTCCTCAATGGTAGCTTTAAAACAGCGCTTCTAAGCAAAATGTTTAATCGTTGATATATTATATCTTTCATATAAATCAAAATAATTTTATCCATCAACATCCAATCAGCAAATTGATATGGCCAATTCCCGAAACTGATTTAATATTCTTGAATTTTCAATTTTAAGTCCGATAATCTCACAACATTTCAAACATAAAATAGAAGGCCACATCTTACGGACACGTTCCTGGAATTACATCCTAAATCAGTTCTGCTTATCGTGGTAGCGGAAAGTGGATGAAACTTCTTTGCTGAAAAAATAAGCTTTTCATTTCAAACAAGAGCAGATAAGTTTCTTGATGATGGCAGCCTGTGTACTCTTGGTGCTATCTTATTTTTATCACAACATTCACTCTACGGTCGGATGGACCGGAAAACATTTGGAAGAAGTTAGATGAAGAGAATTCTATGGCAGAAGCAATAGTTCATGCCTTTCGGTTGTTTCCCGTTGTCTGTTTGTCTTGTTGAAACGAGAAACGGTCAGGTTGAATTCTAGATAAACTGCAAAACTGTAATAATTTAGGTCGACTGTTCGGACTTGAGTCATTGGCTGATGCGGATGGACTTTGGCTTCACGTAGTATATGAAGGACTTCATTAATCACATTAGACGGGCAGTGTTTGAGTGACACTAATTATAAGAATATTTGGGTTGTTGAGAGGCGGAATGATCTATGTGTTGTTCCTATTAAATGAGACCTGGGAAAATTTCTTTATTAGTGTGCCTATAGGATTTCGGATCATGCTGAAGAGTAAACATAATGGCGAAGTGGCAAGTTTGAGTTTTTTTCCGGTGGACATAAATTAACCTGTAGGGTTAGAGGGTCCTAGTTAATTTAATCTTATTAATCTATTAGTCACAAAAGGAAAGTGACTATATGGATTTTTCTGTCTGGCACTCAATTTATAATTTTCGCTAGTATTTTGCTGAATAGAAATTTTATACGTATATTTGAGTTTCTTATGTATCGTCTGGGTTTCTCGAAAGCACAATAGTTTTTAATTCAGGCAATTGTTTGCGAGTCGATATTCTAAAGAAAATGCCGACATATTTTTTTTCTTACCTGCTTGATTGTTTGATGTGAACAAGTTTCGATATAACAAACAAAAAATATTCCACTCAAAATATAATGTACTTTGCGGGTTTGAAATGTACATTCAGTCCGAACTTTTGTTGAAGTTTGAAGTCCACGATGCGATGTAAAATTTAATTACTTGCTCGTTAGATTGAATCTTCGTATTCAATTTATGACAAGAGATGTTTACCAATGGAATCACAAGCAATTGAAAAATTTTGAGCCTTTCAAGATAGTAGATGACAACCATTTTTGTTACCCTTTGATGTAATTCCCAAGAATGTCGTTTAACAGCAGCGTAACTTTAGAAAAAAAAACAAAAAAAACGATCTGCCTAAAATGCGATTTCATTTTCATTTTCAATTTTATCTTTATTGGAATTCCGTCTGACGGAAGAATTCCCCGGAAAACCATCTGAATTTTGAATTTACCTTAAGTAAGAAAAACACAACACGCTGTGGACAGACACTAGGGGAACATTTGAGTCAAAGCTCACTTTTGTTAGGCTTTGGGGTTTATAGATGGCAGCTCAGAATAATTTTCATATGTTGGCTCTGCAATATTCAACCTGGATATACCAACTGAACTACATACCAGCTTAGTAACTACACAAATCGCCACGGTCGACTGAAAATCATTTTCCTCGCCAAAGTGTCCATAACCGTAAAAAGATCATGCAAAAATCTTTTGTTCTTCTCATCACAACGAAAAGGACACTCCTAAATACCATTGCAAGGATCAACAATATAATCTTTAGCATGACCAAACACTTTCCGTTACTGCTGCTCTGGGATTCATTCAAAAAATGAACGTTTACGTACAACGCTGCCGATATGAAGGCAATATAAAGTTTTACGAGCATGCTCTCGAATCATAGTAACCCCCCTTGGTGAAAAGATGTGTACTCGTTATGTGATAGTGCCCGATATAATGTGATAATGTGACCGACCGATAACCAACGGAACTGTAAACGCGTGTGACAATGTGTCCTTTGCAGAGATGAGTAGCAGTGGCAATAGAATGAAACAAGTGTATCTTTGATGGAAAAATAACAGGAAAAACGGTTGACTTTATCTGAATGGGGAATTGGATAATGTGATAACATTGCGAGCAGGTGGTTTTCATTGTTCTAATCTTGTCAGTTAATGCGGATGAAGGTTAAGTCAGAACATTGATTGTTATAATTTCATTTAAAAACAAGATTTAAGTGAATGTGTGGCATCTTGAGTGTCATTGAAGTGATAGTCGCTAGATACTATGGATCGCTAAAAAGTTGAATCTACAGGGTGGCGCAAAAGTTTCTGCCCTTTGACTTGAACAATTAATTCGAAGGAATTTATTGGGGAAAAACCATCGTTCAATATGTTTAGACCTTCTTATTTTAATGAATTCCTGTACAGAGATAAAGTAGAAATTTTAGTGATAAAATCAAAATAAGGATTTTTGCTTAAGAGTCGGCAAAATAGCTAGTAAAATAAGTATTTTGATTATATTTGTTAAGCACCAAATTCACCCAAGAACCTTGGTTTTAACGACCATTTTCTACAGCTTGAAAAACTTTGGAAATCTTCAAGGGGTCGAACTGAATCCTTTTAGCGAAAATAATGGCAAATAGCACTGTGCAACATGACCTTTTGCCGAAGAACGAAATGTATTTTTTCGGTATTTATCATGTGTATGTATCATCAGAAAAATAATAAAAACTTTCGGAACCATCGAGTTTTTGTGTAATTACACTTGATAAAAAAAATATGTGGACACCCCGAAGAACAGCAAAATCTATAATAAAAAAAACCGTTATGGCAAAAAAATTTACGAACAAAGTTTGCTTAACATCTTAACAATTTTATTCATAAAAAAATTTTACCAACCATCCAAAAATAAAAAATTTCGTAGAACAAAAACAAAAGCAAACCCCCCAAAAATCACTAAAAATACCTCAAAAAACTTGCAATTTCTTCACAAAAAGTGGTCTTTTGAGTAGATCATTAGATTTTTTTTTATTTTAAAATCTTCCTCAGCTAAAATTGCTTCAAATGAAGGTATTTTAGAAGGAAATTGGGGCTATTTTGATAAATTTTTCCCCATTCCCTCTAAATGATCCAATTGGCTCGTTTAGAGCATTTCCTTTGAATTTTTGCTTTTGCATTGTGCTGATGAGATTCGCGCCCCATCAAATTTCAAAAACGTTTTCTAGGATTAATTTCTTCACATTCTTCACATTCGCCGCCGTGCAGGGGCCCAAAAATCATCTCCAAGCACAAAAATCATCTCCAAGCATAAATTTACCATATCTATCAAAAAATGGTCAAAATTCCAGTCTTGCTATTTGTTAAGTACTCCGTATTGCCTGGGCGCTATTTTCATAATAAAATGGATGGTTGTTTTTTTCACATACGTAAATAAATATGTCGTAAATTCCATTTAAAAAAGCCTCTGAAATGTCGAAAGCAATTTTGATTGCGAGAAGAAAGTTAGTTTTGCACTAAGGAAAGAACTGCTGCGAAAAACCGATGCTGCCAACAATTTTACTTCAGATGCTAAGTATGGCTGCGATGGTGTGATAGTGTAGGGGTGTATTGCGGTGAAAGGAGCTGCTTAATTTGTTTTTTTTTTTATACTCAATGATGAATAACTAGGATAATTGAACCATTTCAACGTTCTCAATGGACAAACACATTCGACAATTTATTCTTGGAGATGATTTTTGTGCTTGGAGATGATTTTTGGGCCCCTGCACGGCGGCGAATGTGAAGCTTTGCCAAGTAAAAAAACAATAATAAGCAAACGCAAAGGCACTCAAGTTGTTCTAAATTAATCCTAGAAAACGTTTTTGAAATTTGATGGGGCGCGAATCTCATCAGCACAATGCAAAAGCAAAAATTCAAAGGAAATGCTCTAAACGAGCCAATTGGATCATTTAGAGGGAATGGGGAAAAAATTTATCAAAATAGCCCCGATTTCCTTATAAAATACCTGAAGCAATTTTAGCTGAGGAAGATTTTAAAATAAAAAAAATCCAATGATCTACTCAAAAGACCACCTTTTGTGAAGAAATTGCAAGTTTTTTGAGGTATTTTTAGTGATTTTTGGGGGCTTTGCTTTTGTTTTTGTTCTACGAAATTTTTTATTTTTGGATGGTTGGTAAAATTTTTTTATGAATAAAATTGTTAAGATGTTAAGCAAACTTTGTTCGTAAATTTTTTTGCCATAACGGTTTTTTTTATTATAAATTTTGCTGTTCTTCGGGGTGTCCACATATTTTTTCTATCAAGTGTAATTACAAAAAATGTCGATGGTTCAGAATTTTTTCACTAACATATTTTGACTACTGTTATGCAAAGGTATGCAAAAAAACGATTTCGAGCAACGGCAAAAAAAAAAGAATTAATTTGTTGCACTGTGTAGTCAAATTCAAAAGTGTATTGAAATTCAACACATGCAATAATTCGGCTACAGCCACAGCGACATATGTAAAACATGAAAAATGGTGCAACGCCGAAGAGGAAAACGTAGACGATATGAAAAAATGTGGTCTGTCAAAAGCTGAAAAACCTTGGATTTGTTGATAACAATGCCCATAGTCGAACCCAGCGTTCTACGGTCGAGTCGTGGCTTCAACTGAACAAAATAGGACAGTGAGAACCAGCAATCCCTTAAATATTCCCATAATACAGACTCTGAAATTCAGCTTAAAAGTCATAGAAGCTGGCGGAGTAAGCAGTTGCGGAAAAAGCCAACTTCATTTTGTTGAGCAAAGAGTGCCTGTTAATGGAAAATATTACAACGAAGGTATCCTGCCTGGTTTTGCAAAATGCCTTAATAATTACCATCAATTTATAGACAGAATGGAAGTAATGTTGATACATACACGCACACAACATTGAAAACTAATGAGCATTTTTCTAATGTGCGGATTTAAACCTAATTGAAAATGTGTAGCCCAGTTTAAAGGAGAATGTCTTTAAAGATCCTAGACAAATAAATAGGCAGGAGCTTATTTTTGTTTGCCATTTGAGATCGCATTGGAACCTTAGAATCTGAAGTTTCCAAAAAAAGGTCTTCAAAGTCATGTCAACGGTTATAACGCTTATTTCAAATTTATTCTCTATGAATGATTTTTCCTAAATTTTTGTATTTGAATATTTTCGTTGCCTTTCTCAAAGCTACAAAGGAACATTATTTATTTGGCATATTCGAGTCACATAAATGTTCTTTCAAAAGATATAAATACTTTTGCTCGATAAATAAACGACGGTTCATTTCAAATTAATAAAGTACTCTGATTCAAATTAAATTAATTTTTTATTCAAACGGATTGATGGATTTTAACTAATTTATTTTGATAAATTTCTCATAACCACGACTATACCAAACTGACATCTACCGATTCTCGTCCGATCACCAAAGCTAAGCAGTGTTGGCGCAGTTAGTAACGGGTTATCCATTTCCTGCTTGAGAAAGTAAAACCCTGCATACCGACATCTTTCAAAGATACATGTCAATCAAGCTCCCATTTAATTAGTTGAAAATTTGCCAATTTAGAATATGGATCGTTTAAAAGTCGGACAACGCGTTTAAATTATTAAATTTTACGCTTTACGAGGAGATTACAGTCGTCATAATCGTCCTTCACAGCAAACAGTGTACAGTGAATACATTTGAACAAACTGGATCTGTTACTGCAAGGCATGTGCACCATGGAAACATTCGCACGACTGAAAATATCGCTGGTGTAGCTGAAAGTGTAGAAGAAGATCCGAATTTGTCGATTCCTCGTCGAGCTCAACATTTGTGCTTATCTTATGGCTCATCATAGTGCATTCTCCTTCTGGATTTCCGTCTCCATCCGTATAAAGTCCAGCTCACACAAGAACTGAAGACTGTTGACCATGGAATTGGGTGTTGGAACAACAAGCTGATAACAAAATTTTCTTCAGTAACGAGGCCCATTTCTCGCTTTGTGGATACGTAAATAAGCAGAACTGTAGAATAAAGAGCTCAAAAAATCCACAAGTGATCGTTGAGAGCCCATTTTATCCGGAAAAAATCACTGTGTGGTTTGCATTATGGTCTGGTGGTGTGATTGGGCCGTATATTTTTGAGAACGATCAAAAATGAGCCATCACCGTCAGTTCTGAGCGGGAATCGAAGATTATCATTTTGATGATATGTACTTTCAGCAGGATTGGGCAACAAGTCACGTTACACATGCAAATCGAGCTCTTTTGCAAGAGACATTTCCAGGACGTGTACTTTCGCGATTGGCTGATTTAAATAAGCCCCCAAAATTGTGCGATTTAACGCCTCTGGATTTCATTTTGCGAAAGTAAGTGAATGATCGTGTTCATTTTATTTATTTATTTATTTATTTATTTATTCTTTATTTTATTTATTTACTTATTTATTGACAATTTCATCAACGGAATGATTACTACAAAAAAAAACAATATTTACACATGTAATTATGAAAGATAATTAATCGGTCGTTTAAGCCGACACTTGAACATATCAACAGTATAATTAAAGTCGAACATTTGATACGCTGAGTTAAAGCTTCGGGCTATTGCGCAGGTTGGTTCATTCAATCCATAATTGGTTTTATGAAACGGGATGGATAAGGCGCTATGATGTCTACGTTCACCGTGGCAAACACGAAAGCTAAGTTTTGATAACAAAAACTCAGAGTTCACGTTTCCAGTGAGTAACTTCGCAGCGAATAGAGCCTTGAACTTTTGACGTCGAGTTTCAAGAGTGTCCTTGGTCAATAATTGCAAGCGGTTTTCATAAGGAGGTAAACGAATAGGATCAGACCAGCGGAAAGAACTAAGAACAAAAATTAAAAATCTCTTTTGAACAGACTCAATGCGATCTATGTGCTCCTTATCATACGGAGACCACATCAGGCACCCATATTCTAGGATAGGGCGAAGCAGAGAGCAGAACATGATTTTAGTCAGAAGAATGTCATTGAATTCTTTAGATCGTCGTTTTAAGAAGCCAAGTGCACAGTTGGCTTTTATTATTATTGAGTCAATGTGGTCATTAAAAGTGAAAGCGGAGTTTAATAGTACTCCTAGGTCACGAACTTTCTTGGAGCGAGTTGTGGTATTATAAAATGCCTTTTAATATTATGAATGGCTTTTATAGTGTGGGCCACTATGTTTGTATATCTTGCGTGGCGAAATCGATCGCCGCGTAGCAAGACTACAAACAATAGTGCCATCAATTAATAAAAACTAAAGTTTTAGTTTTGATTGACCCGTCTGTATGGTCGCCGACAAAGCTGGCGTTCCAAGACAGACTAACTTTATTGTGTCATGTCCGATCTTAAATAGTAACATTTTCGTTCAATTGCTAAGTGATAAATATATGTACTAAAATGTATGGATTTGGTTTTCGGTGTTATTTTTAACGTTAAGTGTACTTGTTTGAGTCTTTGCTAAGTCAAATCTAATTTTAGAGTTCACCACTTTCTTAAAATGGCGCTAAAATCGCAAAGTGAATATTTTTAATTTGTTATGACATTTGTGTGTGTTTGCATTTTAATATTCACAACACCCTCTTCCTTTGGGAAAAAAAAAATTTCATTTCTGTAGAAAAGAAATTTTTTTGAACATTGATCCATCCATACTTTTACAATTTCGATTACAATTTTGTTCATTAAGGTTTTTTTTGTACCTAAATAGGTATAATAGTTTCGAATATTTAATTCATAATTGTTTCGTGATTTGACTTATGAAATAAGCGTGGTTTTCTTCTAAAAGCTAAAATAGTAATTCATTGATTTTGTAGTAATGTAAATTTGTGTATGCATGTATGAAGTTTTGCATCAATTTCGTATCGAATAACAATAAAATTACAATACTTATATGTAAATATGTTTTTTTTTGTATATTATTTTTTTGTAGAATATTTTCATATTTGTGGTGCATTTGGCATTAATCAATTATTGTGATTTTTCTTTTGCATTTTCTGTTTACTAGTATAAGTGAGTTAAGAACATTTGTTTCTTCAAATTTTGTATGGTTTGTGGTATTGTTTTGTTTAAAAATTTTTTTTTTGTTTTCATTTAAAGTCTATAAAATTCAACGAGTTCAGTTTAAATCTAAATATTTTGTTTTATTGAGGTGGACATATTTTGATTTCGAAAAGTATATTCGATAAACTATGTTAAGCAATAAATGTTTTACCTTAAAGTTCAAAAGTTTATTTCAATTTCTGAATGAACTTTATTATTTTCTTTGATTTGTTTTTTCAGATTTTGCATGAAATTAATGCTATTTCTCAGCTTGATTTGTAGTTCATTCATGTAATTAAATTGAATTAAGCTTTCAATTATTCTCTTAGGTGTTTTGTAGATGATTATTTTCATCGGTTCGTTTTGTCTTTGAATGTGTTGTTGCTTTTTATTGATTATATTTTTGAACTTCACTATATTGGATGTGTGTGGAATTTTATGGCTCTTGTTTCGGCGCACATTTAATATCTTCGTTTCAGTTATTTGTGATGTCAGCTTCTCCAATGGCAAAACTAATTTTGATGGATTATCACTGCATCTAACTGTAATTTTATTATTTTTGATTATCATTCTTCGAATATTCTTTATATCGGATTTTGGTTTCATCAAATTTTTTGTATCAACGTTCGAGTCGCTGTTGCAATGGAAGGCTTCTTCGAACTTTATATCGTATTTTAATTTTATCAATCTTTTTACATCAATCGTAGATTCGCTGTTACATAAATCAGCTTTATTATGCTTTACATTGTGATTTGGTTTTTGCGCTTTTTCGGATTTGTTTTTAGTTTTGTTCTGCCCAATATTTTCTTGGTTTTTGATTATTTGTCTTGTGCATAGCAAAACTTTTTTGTCATTTGTATCATTTTTCCGTGTTCGTTTCATATATTTTAATGGTTCTGAACTCAGGTGATTTATGTCAATGCTTTGTACTGCATCCTTACTTATCTCTTTATGCTTGAATATTCCGTTTGTTGGGCTTTCGACTTCAATCGATCGATATTCATTTAATGATTCACTTTCAGTCTTAGTATTATCGAACAATTCATCTTCTTTATTTGTATTTAATACTTCGATGTGTTTTACGCTCTGTTCTGGGATTATTGGATAGTTTATATGAGTTTCAGGCGCGATTTCGTTATAAGTATTTCCATTTCTCTGGTTTCTAGTATTTTTCCCAATTCTTTCAGTATTATTGTTGTTTCTATAATAATTTCTATAATTATTGTTTTGATTTCCTATATTGTTTCTGGAATAATAGTTGTTTCCATTATTTCTGTTATGATTTCTATAATTATTACTTTGGTTTTGACTATAATTATTATAGTTCCTATATGTGCTATAGCAGTTTCTTTGATTGTTGTTATTGCTTGGGCAGTTTCTATAATTATAATTCAATTCTTGATGTATACTGTTTCTTCTATTTACTTGCATAATATTTTCTGTTATATTTATGCTTGATTCTAATTCAGTTGCTATCTGAATCGCTTCTATGAACGTTTTTGGTTGTGCAGCAAAAATAGTAGTTTTAAGGGTTTCGCTTAACCCATTCTTAAAAATAGTTAGTGCATATGAGTCGTTTGACTTCTGTATTGCACTTTTCTCCGCTTGAGACAGATTCTGACCCAAGCTACTAATTTGAATCTCATTTAATTCGTTAATGAGTTCGGATAGTTTATCGCCATATTTCTCAACTGTTCCGCGCTGGCGTAATTGGGATAGCTGTGTATGAATTTGTTGTTGGCTTTTCTTTATTTTATATCTATTTATCAGAGCTTTTTCTAGTTCCACGTAGTTATTTATATCCAACGACAAAAGTTGTGTTTTAACAACTGTTCCTAATTTTACATTTTTCGTAAATTTCAGTAATTTGTTCTTCCCGTCTTCATTAAGGTTCTCATTTATTAAATTAACTATAGTTAAAAATGCTTCAAGTTCATTAGAATTGCCAGTGAAAATTGGTATGCACTCTAATGCTAACTCAATATCAAAGTTACTCATTTTGGTATCTTTTCAATCTTCTAAATTTTCAAAATAAAATAACTCGTTTGTTTCATATTTTGATTAGAAATATATTTTCTCTTTAAATGCGACTATATTTTTGTTTTTTATTTTACCTCCTCACTTACTTGTTCTTCATACCACAGACCATGGACATTTTCTCGTTATTCGACTGTAATTGATTACAAATCATTCGGATTATTTTGAAGTTACCTTTCTTTTACTTAAAAATATTTTATTTTATTCTTAAATTCTGTTACATTCAAAAAAATATTTCAGCTTTGATTGTAACGTTTACATATTGTAAGTTTAACTAAATTAGTTTGCATTTGCATTTGTTTACATTTGCTTGTTTTTGCAATAAATTTACATATTTGAATTTTGACTTACTTCATTTTATACTTTCATGTTCTTGAAATCCATGTTATTTTCGAGCCTTTCGTCTCTGGTTTTTATTATTTTTGCAAAATTTTGTTTTCATACATTGTCCGCATGATAATTTTTATTTTCTATATTATTTGCAATGTAATATTGCTTGATTTGAAGGTTTTATTATATTTTTAACTGTAATTTAAATTCAATTTTTTATTGTTCGTATGTATAATTTCTGTAGTCGTCCAAGATTCGTTGTTTTTCCCGTACTCGAAATCTGCACCGCTCGAAATTTTCAGAAAATATGCAGATGTTCTTGTTGAATTGCGGAATGCTGTCAAGCTCAAGGTTCTTGAGTTGGTGCACTTGAAAAGTGCAGGACTCCGATTCACTGGAATGTAGGCTGCAGAATCGTCTTTCCCATAATTTGCAAGTATCCAATTGCAAAATTTTGCTATGCTCCAATTCAGCAGGCGCTCGGAAAATGTAGAGCCGTGACTCACAGAAATGTGAGTTATTAGACATCTATCGGTAAAATCGTTTTACTACTATGGACGGCGCGTAGTGTTGTCGGACTCCAATGGTTCAGATATATTTTCCTGAGTTATTCGTAACTTATAATGTATAGTTCCAAAATTTATCGTTCGCAGGATCGTTTATTACAGGATCGTAGGTTTCAGGATCGCCATGTGGTATTATAAAATGCCTTTTAATATTATGAATGGCTTTTATAGTGTGGGCCACTATGTTTGTATATCTTGCGTGGCGAAATCGATCGCCGCGTAGCAAGACTACAAACAATAGTGCCATCAATTAATAAAAACTAAAGTTTTAGTTTTGATTGACCCGTCTGTATGGTCGCCGACAAAGCTGGCGTTCCAAGACAGACTAACTTTATTGTGTCATGTCCGATCTTAAATAGTAACATTTTCGTTCAATTGCTAAGTGATAAATATATGTACTAAAATGTATGGATTTGGTTTTCGGTGTTATTTTTAACGTTAAGTGTACTTGTTTGAGTCTTTGCTAAGTCAAATCTAATTTTAGAGTTCACCACTTTCTTAAAATGGCGCTAAAATCGCAAAGTGAATATTTTTAATTTGTTATGACATTTGTGTGTGTTTGCATTTTAATATTAGGTGCGTTTTTTTGCAACCTAGCAGAGCAGGTTAACATAGGGTTGCAAAAAAACGATCCAGAGCAGAAAATCGCATTGTTCGAAAATGTTGTTGCATTCGCTGAGCTTTTGCTTAGATTGGTTGTTAAATTAGAACAATCCATAGAAAAAACCTGAATGAAATCTTATATAGATTTTAATAGAAATCAGACATGAAACTTGCATATGAAACAATCTACAATGTAATGTGCATCGAAACACTCAAAACCAGTCAGCACACTACACGATTTGATGTAAAATAATTGAAAATGGCAGAGTGCTATGCAAATTCATTCAATTCAAACTGCCGATTTCAGCAGTGGTACGAACCGTTTAGAACACTCTTACTGTTATCAGCACACTCTACATGTAAACCCAGAAACTACTACTGCTTAACATTTTTTGATTCAGTGACGCCACAAGTGCAGGATTTTTGTTGTTATATTCAATATGCTTAACAAAATTTGATCTGCTCGGGTGTGCAAAAAAACGCACCTATTGTGAAAAAATGAGTATGAGTATGAGTAAGAGTATCGTTTAAAGTGTAGTTGAAATTAATCGAAGATGATTTCATGCGAACAATCCCCAAAACTCTGCAAGAACTGAAAGCTACTATTCGTGAAGTCATGGCTGAGATTTGGCCCGAAATGTGCCGAAAAGTAATTAAAAACTACCTCAAAAGTATTTAGTCCAGTAATAAATCCCGTGGAAAACATTTGAACGATATTCTGTTTCACATATAATGGCAAGGATGAATCTTTACAATGAAATTAAAATTACATGAATTGCTGAATATTTTGTATGTTTTTTTTCAAGTTTATTTTCTCCAGCATGAAATAGATAGCCTACTTAGATTGGGGACGGCTGAGGAACACCGCATGTCGTAGGCAGGCAAACATTTTTCCACCTTTCATATCGCCAGCGATAATCATCATCATCATCGTGACACAACAGCCCGGCGTCGGGCCTTGGCCGCCTGGATCGATCTCCTCCAATTATCTCGGTCACGTGACCACGTCCTCCAATCTTGGAACCCCAGTAGTTGCTCGGCGTCCGCATATACTGAGCTCTCCCAACGAACTCTTGGTCTTCCTCTTATTCTCGCTCCGTCGACTCGTCTTCCATTCATGACCCGTTTTGGCATGTGATCGTCATCCATGCGCTGTACATGCCCTGCCCATTGTAGAGATGGGCAAAATGCCTCATCATGACACACCACTGATCGCTCTTTTTTTAGAGTATTTTACAGTATTGCGCCGTACTCTCAGTACAGTGTTCGCTTCGCATTTCATTAAGTTTATTCAAACGAAAGCTTTCGCTCACAGACTATGCTGTGCTTTTTTCAGGCGCTGCACTGTAAGAAAGAGCTATGCCTCATGAGCCATGAGGCATTTTGCCCATCTCTAGCCCATTGTATCCGTAGAAGTTTGACGATTTCGGAGACTTCCAGCTCATCGTACAGTTCATACAACTCATTGTTGTACGAGATGTGTCATCCATCTCGGTCATGAACAGCCCCGAAAATCCGCCGTAGAACTTTCCGTTCGAAAGTGTCGATCATATTTTCGGAGGCTTGGGTCAAGGTCCACGTTTCGCAGCCATAGCACAGCACAGGTCTAACGATAGTTTTATAAACGCGGAGCTTAGTCTTTCTGTGCACATACTTCGATTTCATAATGGGGAGGACCTAGAAGAACGTCTTATTTGCTTGTTGTATCCGTCGCTTGATTTCGTCAGTTTCGTTGGCGGCATTCGATAGGTTGCTACCCAGGTAAACGAAGTTGTCCACGAATTTGATGCTAAGGTCCCCTACGTTGAGGGTCGTGTGCGCTGACTTCCTTGTCCTAGATTGCATCATAACTTTAGTTTTGTCCTCGTTTATTCGTACTCCAACTTCCTTTGCTGCGGTGTCAAGTCTAAGCAGAAGTGCTTCTGTATCGGTCAGTTTTCGAGCCATGATGCTAATTTCATCCGCGTACGCTGCCAGTTGTGTCGACTCAAAAAGTAGCGTGACGCTGGTGTTCAGGTTCATTGCCCAAATAGCGAACTCAAGCGCCAGATTGAAGAGGGTGGGCGCTATTTCATCGCCCTGCTTCAGGCCAACCAGACTTTCAAAAGGCTTTGCCAGTCTGTTCTGGATCCGGACCTGCGAGACGGAGTTGGTTGTCGTCGTCTTTACAAGTCTCACTAATTTGGTCGGTATACCAAATTGCAGCATGATGCTATATAGAGCACCTCGGTCGATACAGGGAGTAAAATAAATAAATAAATGAACAAAAAATTCACGGTTTTGGAAATCGCATTCAAGCCTTAGACAAAAAGCATATTTATTCTGCTATGTTGCCTTAATTTTGAATAAGCTGGAAAACCGCTGAGTTGTCTGTGAACATTTATGTACATTAAAGTTTTGGATTGTTACTTGCTTTATAGTTTCATCTCAACGCTAACAGTTATACTAAAATTAAAATTAAAATAAACCTAAATAACCTTTTTTCCATATCAGCAGACATCATAGTAATGAACCAATTTGTACAATCTGCCGATACAACACCATTAAATAAACTCACTCAACAAATACTTCCGACAATCATCTTAGGAATCGCCTTTCCTCAATGCTATTTTTGAAATGAGGTTGAATCTACAGATTCCCTAACAAGCCTAAGATTGCGACAGCGAACTGGTGGCAATAAGATCTATAACTCAAAGGTTTCTTCAAGATCTACCTTTTCGGCTGCAAAGATTGAATACTTCCTACTTTAGCAAATGATTTTCTCAAGTCAATGGGGCTGACGCGCAGCTTCTTTAACTCGGAGGATATTTTCCCTCTCAGCTAACACATTCGGGCTTCAGTGAAATTCGTTGCATGTGACGCACTGGGGTTGAGCATGACAATGGATGGCAGAGTGTCTGAGCTGCTAACAGTTATGTCAAGGAGATTGTACACCTGGTGGATTTTATGCCTCAGCCTTGCATATTAGGTGGCAGATGGCCTGTGTGCATTGTAAATAGAGCTCTGCAAGAAGAACTTCCACAAGTTTGTGAAAGTAGGCTCATTTTGAGGAAGACCACTTTGATGTGAAGAGAGCTTCTTTCATTGTGAACTATCTTTTACAGCCTCTGGGAACATATCGTAGAACCCTCTGCTGATATTGTTAAGATTCTTTTGTATGTACTATGTGTGTAGAACCAATTTGTGGTCCGGGATTGTTTCTAATCCCGGGATTTACGGGACCAGAAATTCCGGGGCCGGGAGTCAAGCATAATCGGCAATCAAATTACGGCGAAATGCGTAAAAAAAGAGCAAAACAAACCAATGCAACAATCAGCAAGAGAATACAAAAAGTATGGACTGAAATTAAATGTAAATAAGTATAGACTGAAATTGGAATTGTTTTTGCGGGATGATTAAAATTGAAAAAAAATTTATTTACATTGAAAATTTTATTTGACAAAGTGGTTTCGAAAGTATGCACTGATTCTCATTAGACACCAGCACACAATGCATACTTGACTGATGTGACCACTTGCAGTTGGAAATCATTAATTTTTATTTACACTATCAATATTCTCTGCTTTGATAAGCTTTAGATGGGGATTGTAATCGGGATTGTAATCCCTATATGTGGGGTACTGCATTTTCAGTACCACACATAGTTCACACAAAAGAATCTTAAATTCGTTATTTTTGTATGGTAGGTCCTTAGTATATTTTGAGTTAGCGCCAATTTGATTTGCCATCGCGTTAAGTTCGTTCGAAAAAACGTTCAGATATTTTGAGACAGTTTTTTATCATTTGAAAGAACGTTAATTTCACTTGGAGATATATGCTGCTGTTAATTACAGCTTTAGGAAACTTTCTAGAATATTGGAACCTCGCAATTACAAAACTTATTACAGCTTGGCAACATCTTAGCTATTTACATGTTGAAATTGCAGTTTCCGCATTCAGTACAAATCCAAATGAAAACATACAATTTTTATCGCCATCATTAAAAAAAAAGCGGAATTGCAATGACAACTTAAAAACTAAAACCATCGATATGTAACTTTACATCAGTGGCAAAGCCAAGTCTTATCAACATGAAAAAAGTTTTCATTATTTTAATCTTAAAAGTGGAGCTATGATCGGCTTATTTAGAAAAAAGGGACCATGATCTGATTTCAATGAATAATTCAATTTTTGTTGACCTCTTTCCATTTATGTATTAGCGGAATCATCTTTTTCTAGATAAATTATTAAACAGCCAACTGGTTATGATAAAAATCATTAATTAATTACTCGATCAGGATAATGCTGACATCAAGAATTCAATGATGCAGAATGAGAAAAACTTGATACAAAGTAAAAGAGAAAACGATTTGTTAATCCTATCAAAATAACTTTTATATTTGATCAGCAAATAACGACAACAGTGCTATGAACTTTGCAATGTTTTTTTTTAGGAAAATAGTATGATTTTCTCGACCTCATGTGAAGTATTCAAAGAGAATCGAAAGATATATCTTGGTATTGATTTTTATGGTTTTTATATATTGATTTTTATGGATTTATATATCATTTGGATACTCCACTACGAAACCTATGAATGCTACACTGGCGAATTTTATTTAACTACGCTAGCGCCCAGCGTGGGTAGTCTGCCCTCCATTTTGGAATAATATCAGTTGAGCTATTTAAGAGTCCTAAAATTGCATAGAGTCGCGCAATCAGTGAAATGATTACAATCGTGCTTTTATTTATTACAGCCCCGAAATGAAAAAAAAATGTCTTCTTTAAAACATAAATTTTCCTGCCTCACGAAAATAACCTATCTGGGAAAAACTCACTTAATATTCATGCCATAGCGTAGCATTTCGTTATTAGCACTGAAAATTGAATTACCCTACAAATACCAAGTAAACACTTTCAAACTCTTCATTTCTATCAATAAGCGTACTTTGTTCACTCACTTAATTACCCATTCTTCTGTATTTCAACTCATCTTCATTATCATTATCTGACTTCCCCATCATCCTTTGCATCATCACAATTATTCAAGCGAGAGAAAAACAATTCATTTGTAATTGAATTCTCAGGAGTGTTAAACCCGGTAATTTACCAGAGGTGATCAACCTTGTTTTAATTAGTCTTTGGTCGGTATTGCAACAACGATCATACTAGCCACCGATGTATTGACAATGTTAAATTCAATTTTCTCTTATTTTTCCTTACTCTCTCATAGTCGTCTCATCCCTTCATTACTCATCCTTGTCCTTCGAATTTCTATTTGTCGGACAAACGGTCAACATGAACCCGACTCATGTAAGCATTGGTACTGTTATTCAGCCACATACTAGCTTCCCGGAAGCGACCGTAAACATCGAGCAAGGAAACAAGAAGGATAGTCGTGAAGAGTATCAGTCTGATATATTGTTAAGGATCTACCAGAAGAACAAATAAACAAAGTCTCTTGAGGTATGTTGAATTGAATTATGGTTATTTGCCCGGCAGGTATTAAGTCCCACTCCAATAGCGCACTCTTGTTGAGCTCTGTGTATGTTGAATTAATGATGGTCAAGAGTACAATAATTTTCAATGCTGTCGGGCAATTATTCTTTACAACACAGAGAGAAAGTGGTGTGGAGACAAGTGTTTTTAATTGGAGGCGAATGTTAGGAGATTGTAAGACTGAGAAGTGCAATATGTATATGTAGCGAAATAGTGCGCATGTGAGAGCTTTTAAAGAGAGAGAGAAATAGAGAGAGAGAGAGAGAGAAATAGAGAGAGAGAGAGCAAGAGTATTGACAATGTTAAATTCAATTTTCTCTTATTTTTCCTTACTCTCTCATAGTCGTCTCATCCCTTCATTACTCATCCTTGTCCTTCGAATTTCTATTTGTCGGACAAAAAATTTGTAGCTCCACTTTTAAGATTAAAATATTAAGAGATAGAAAGAGACTGACTGGAAATTTTAGAGAGAAAACCAGTGTTTTAATTGATTTTGTTGCAGAAAAAATAATACTGATTAGATAATATTATAGATTTGATTGGCTTAGATTGGATTAGATAATATTATAGATTTGATAATATTATAGATTTTGATTGATTATTTACAAAAGCAAATACTTGGATTTTTGCTTCCTACTTTTTAAATTAAATTATCATACAATGTGTCCGCAAAAAGCCAGCTAAAGGTACCCAAAAAGATTTCGCACAGTACATCGACACAAGTCACAAATCACACGTGCAGGACATCTTTGAAATCAAGTATCAGTTAGAGACACACTTAATTCCGTCATAATTTTATCCAAGGACTCTTTTTGTTGAACTCATTCATAAACATGGGACGCCTCTGGCTAAATTGTGCACAACTCTCAAAGCTCATAGTCCCCCCTACCTCCAAAAAAGCTGTCATTCAATTCGAACATCAATAAGCCGGTACTAACATTTTCAACCCAGACCCCCATTTCTGCACCCATCCACCCTGGGAAATTTCCAGTACTGACATCGCGTTATGTTTTGGGAAATATTTGTAGTAGCTTTTATCCTCTGACCCGTCTCGCCCATCCATGTGAAAATCACGAATGTCCTTTAGCCGAACGTCTAGTTTGAAACGAACCGTCTCATCGAATGGACGGAAAACCTCTTAAAGCGAATCGCGAAGAAAAGTTATAACCGAACCATTCTCCTTCTTTCCATATGCAGAATGTGTAGATACTTTTATCCAAGGCAAACTATTCACTCAAAATCTTTCGTTTTAGTGTAGGCTAGCAGTGTTGTAACTTTTGGTGTGCGCTTTTGTCAATGAGTTGAATTGAATCAAGTATGACTAGAAATTTATGTGCCCAGTATTCTTTGATTCTAACCGTTATAATGGCTCTAAAATATGCGAGTGCGTCTCCACTTTTGTTCGTTTCAGTCACTCTGATCCTTTACACGTGCTCTGATTGCATTTCATATATTATGTCAGTGCAGTAAATCATACGGTCGGGCACGTGACAAGTCGATTTAAATCAAAGAAGCTAGTCGACTGGTATCGTTTCGCCTATTATTTTCATAATGCTGATTTAGTGTCCTTTTTATTAAAATCATTTCCACGTCGCATTTTATGATAAAATATTGCCAGCAATCGCCGAACTACGACATTTCGTTATGAAATTTCCTGTGAGAGTGAAATGTGTCTAATGAACCTCTACCGATGGTTTATTATTATTAGTTCGTAAAAATGTGAAAAATTTGTTTATCTAAAGGAAAGTAAAGAAGTTGGTTTCAAAATTAGAAAAATTGGAAGTAAAGAATGCATAGAACGACTGGTGTTGTGACAGATACATCGTTTACGTGATGATAAAATGTATCTGTGTATATTTTCTTAGTGCGAATCATACTCGTATGTAAAGTGTGATAATATCGAATGCCATGTGAATTTTTGGGGAAACTTCATTTTAGAAAGTAGTCACGGTATCGTTTTTGTGACAGGAGAAACTACCATTATCATCCATGTCAGCAAAAAACTCGTAAACGAAAGAAAGCTGTTAATGTACAGGATGGTGACATCAGCAATTTAACATCACAACGACATTTACTTAGTTCATTCTGCTGACGAGATATGATGAATATTTTGTGGATAGGTGATATATAATGTGAATAGTAATATGCAGCGTACTAATGCAGGTATTGATTTTATTGAAACGTACACATAACGTTGAATATGTAGCACATCGGTAATGATGCGATAGTTTTCTTTGCAATGAAATAAAACGATTAAGGTATTATTGATACACATACGGCATGGTAGAGCTTACCCCCTTGCAATGTAAGTTAAATTGGTTTATCCAGAACCAAAAAAAAACTGAAATAGCTTTGATCTATACTGCCCAACTAAGCATAAACGTTCTATCTTCATTTTGGTACTTTCGAGATATTCAATGATTTGTGTTTTGTACTGGAGATATATGAAGAATGCATTTTTCAATATTGATTTTAACATACTTCGACAAAAGATAGATTTTTCAAAATTTGTAGAATAATGTAACAGATTATTGGTGCGTTTTTTGCACCAATTTTTTGAATACAACAACAAAATTGTTGGTGCATTCAATATATTTAACAAAATTTGATTTGCTCGGGTGTGCAAAAAAATCGCATCATATGTAGTTTTTGAATCTGGTGCTAACTCAAACGTGAGAAAAATGCAGAAAGAACGTTTACGCTTAGCAGGGCAGTATACTGAAAAGATGCAAAAAAAAAATAGTTTTGCGAGTACATAATATGACATTTTGATAGTCCTGAACAAGAAAAATTTAGGACATGAGATTTATAATTCAAAAAAATTGAACTCTTCCTCGTGCTAGAGATTTTATAGTTTCATATTATTTAATCAGAAGACATCTCACATTTTGCAATATTAGCTAGACTTGTTGGATAGTTTCCATATAAAATTTAAATTAACTGTGCAATCATCGAAATGGACGCAATTTCGCATCACAAAATATTTGTAGTCAATTAGTTGACAATAGCACTTTCCCTAAACGATTTTGCTGAAACGATACTTGTAAAGAGTTCTACATGATTATAAACTATCATTCATTGGTATATTTAATAATGTATTAGATTCGATTTTTGTGTCTCTCTAAATAATGCACTTGCTTTACTCTCGAAACCAACAGAAATCCATGAATTCCGCTCTTTTCCCATTCGTAAAAAATCCTTCTTTATCAGTCACTGCATTCTCCACAATCATTTGTTCTCTCTTCGATTCCTTTTCAGTTCGTCCTTTCTGAGACCAATTTTTCAAATGCCTCGTTTATTTCCTAACGTATACCACTCATTCAAAATTGATTACTCTTGCTAAATCCGAATATTACCAACCAAAACAACCAAAACAAAGTTATTTTCTCATCAGTCTCATCAAACAGTCATCACTTCCAATTTTTCTTCCATGAATTACTTACGTGTCTCTAAACGTTTCGTGTTCGAAGCAACCTGAATACAATATTGAATGGAATAAAGGTGAATAGTCTAAAAGAGTTACAGGCACGATAAAGCACATAACACTGCATTCGAAACAATGTACCCAAAAAGAGATCCACAGCAAATAGTATGAGTTTGTGCATATCTATGAGCCAACAAATGTCCAACTTTATCTCGAAATAGGATTCTCTGTGTTTCAGAGCACCAGCGCCAATTTGGTTTCTGAAAGAAAAGATGAAACCCGGATCACGTTCACAGGCGTTTATCTCCTAGAGACGAAAAAAAACCGACAATCGGTATGCTTTATTTACGAAACAGATAAAAAACAGGATGATACATTTCGAAGATTCCCGGGAGCAGGTAATACCTGTGTCTAGTCTGACGAGACGGATAAGCTGCAGAAAATGTCTGACAAACTGAACGATAGAGGTTCAGCATCAAAAGAAAAAAATGTGGACAAGATTTTTGGCTGGGTTCTTGACAATGCAGTGTAGGCGGTAGCGGTGGCGATATTGGAATTCGTTGAAAAGTGAATGCTGGGATATTTTAATGTACTTATACATTTAACGTCAGGTAGACTTTTAAGTAGCCTTCAAAAAATATTTGGCATCTGAGCAAGTGGAGATTAGTTTTGGGATTGCAGACGAGTTAAATTTTAAATGGATACAGTTAGAGACTGTTGTCAGACTAGAAATGGTGGATAGGGAGAAAACTTTTGTGTATTTTCGGTGGCTCGTAGTAAGAATGAAGTTTGAGAATCCATTAACGGAATTAAATTGCAAATTGTTTTGACAGGTGGAAAGCTTTTGATGATGGTAGGAGAAGTTTTCATTAGATAAAGTTTTATTGGCTGCTTTTGCTGTTGGATGACAGAAATAGATTCAGTGGGAAATGTTTCTGCCAGTCCGTAATTCGATGTTTGATTTTGTATTGGAAAACTTTACTCGATCATATTAATCTTGCATTCAAGAATGATTTTGACGGTGGCAGTATTTAATAATAGTATTATTTGAATAAAATTGTATCAATATTGGTATTTTACTACAGATAATTATTTGGTAGTGGGTCGCTCATAGGATGTTGATGTTGATGACTTAATATAGGTTAAGGGGTCTCCATTTCATCAAACTATGCGTTTCTACACAGTTTGACTTCTTAGTGTCTTTTCTTTGGTCATTTATTTTGATTGGAACTTTTTGTGTTTTTCTTTTGTGTCTTTTTCGGCTTTTCGTGCCGAATAAATAATCAAGCCCGGACGGGCGCACGTAGGGGTATTTATTCGATCTACGCGGTCCAAAGTCAATTTTGTAAAAGTAGCTCTAGTATCGTACAATCGCTACCCGACCAAGTTGAAGAGTCGAGGAGTATTATGCCGCCGGTCCCCATCCCTCTCGACACCCCGTTCAGCGTCAGCGTCTCTATCTAAACGTGATCGTCCTCTTTGTTGCACGTAATTTTTCCAGGAGTTTGAACAATAATTCAGTTTCTCAGTGTCATATGGTTCATTGGGCGATTTTCTCAAAAAAATACTATGGATTTAGGTACTACAGGTAAGGATGCATAGAGTTTTTGTAATTTGGAATTATTTCAATGTAATTTTTATGATATCTTAGTACATGTGAAAATTGTGTTCCATTGAACAAATTTTTAAGCAATATTTTGCAATTACAAAGATATTTTTTTTTTTTGCAGTAGGTATTTCAAGGTTTTAACTAAAGAACTATTGGAATTGTTTTTGCGGGATGATTAAAATTGAACAACTTTTTATTTACATTAAAAATTTTAATCTACATTGAAAATTCTATTTTGACAAAGTGGTTTCGAAAATATGCACTGATTCTCATCAGACACCAGCACACAGTGCATACTTGACTGGCGTGACCACTTGCAGTTGGAAATCATTACATTTTTATTTATGCTAGTTGTGACAAATTTTAACATCTCCGACTTATGTCCATGGATATAATTTTACTTAGTAAAGGTAATTGAATTTGATCACGGTTCCCTTCTTGTCTATAAATCAGCATGGACAACGTATATCATCTCTAAAGCTTATCAAAGCTGAGAACATCGAAACGGGAAACTCGATCGTTTTCAATGTAGATTAAAATTTTTAATGTAAATAAAATGTTGTTCAATTTTAATAATCCCGCAAAAAAAATTCCAATTTGATTCTGCTTTCGGAGGCTGATTACTATCAGTATAGTTTTTCTGTGAAATGAGAGAAAATATGCAGTACCAAATGACAAACTGAGAAAAGATTACCTGTTACTATTTTGTGAAGCTTGTTAATTTTTTTGAGATGAGTTGGCAGACGAGGCAGGTTCAAACTGTTTCGTAACGCAACAAAGTATAATCATCCCACAAAAACAATTCCAATTTGATTCTGCTTTCGGAGGCTGATTCCGCAAAACGATCGAGTTTCCCGTTTCAATGTTCTCAGCTTTGATAAGCTTAAGAGATGATATACGTTGTCCATGCTGATTTATAGACAAGAAGGGATACCTTTACTAAAGAACTATGTTAAAATTTGTCGCGGATATCCGTGGTTTTTACTTATTTCGGGTCCCTCAACAAAATAGAATCAAAAAACGGACTTAGTGTTATTGTTTTTTTTTGTTTTAGTATTATCAGGTGGCTCTAAGTTTAAGGTATGGGCCCGGAACCATTAAATCAAATTTTCATACATTAAATCAGAATTTAGACTGAGGTGGCTTAAAGCACACAAAAAAGAAGATGTTTTTATAAAAAAGAACTATAGTTGGTTACAAAGAACATTCTTTATACCGAAAGTGCAGATAAAACTTTCAGCAGGTCGACCACAAAGGTCATTTAATGAATCGAGTGAGAGAACTAAAAGACGAAAAACGGAAGAACTTCGAAGTGCAATAAATGACGATGTATTGATGCATGCTGGTCAGTCAACATTATGAACTTCTGGTAACAAAGATGCTTCAAAATTACTTAAAGAAATAACCAAGTCTCCGAAGCTAGCTACACGATACAAAACAGTATATTCTGAGTTTATGAAGGGATACGAAACTAAATTAACACCATTGCAAGCTCTATCTATGTTTATTGAAGCCGATATTTTAAGAAGACAATACCAAATAATTAGAAGTACAATGAAAAAGAGGTACCCAAGCTACAGTGTGCTTCAAAGAGCAAAGCAAGACTGTTATCCACCCGAACAATCTTTCCAAGTGTCTAAAATTTGCGTCGAAACAAAATTACAAGACTTGATGAATCATACGGTGACAAGATTACTAACATATTTAGAAGACATTTTACAGGGTTTAAGTCTAAAAGAACGGAGCACTTTAGAGTTGATTAGCAAGTGGGATTGCGATGGCTCCCAACAAGCACAATACAAGCAAAACATGCAAACTGATGCTTCAGATGCTACAGTTTTTCAACATTACTTCGTTTCTTTGAAATTAATGTGTAGCACAAAAGGAAACAAAGTAGTCTGGCTTAATCCAACTCCGTCTTCACCTACATACTGTCGTCCTATGCGACTCAAATTTGTGAAAGAATCTGTTGACGTTACAAACGCAGAAATTAACTACTTCGAAAATACCATAAAGTTGTTACAAAATACCGAATTCATTCGGGGAGAAAAAAACATCTTCAGTGAAACATACAATGATGCTAACTATGGTAGATGCTAAAGTGTGCAATGCTGCAACAGGAACATCTTCTACAACGAAATGTTATATTTGTGGGGCTACTCCAAAGCAGTTCAATGACTTAACCATCAAATGTGATAGTAATACCGATGCATTATCTTTTGGTATCTCTGTGTTGCACGCTAGAATCCGATTCTTCGAAAAAATATTGCATCTATCATATAAACTTCCAGTACAAAAATGGCAGCTAAGATCAGAGAATGGCAAAGCCATAGCAAAGCAAAGAGAAGCAGAGATACAAAAAACCCTAGCGCATCAGAACCGCTAGAAATACTAATGTTCGAAGAACAGTAGAGGATTTGTGCAGATTTTGAGTGTATTGTTATATATTGCTGTTACATTGTTGTTATTGTCTTATATATTATATATTATGTGTATTGTCATATATATTGTTATATATTGTATATTCGCGATGTGAATATTTAATGCAAGCATTTATTGGTACGAAAATAACAAAAAACACCTCGTGCTAGCAGTCCTTTGCTAGCACTGAAGCCAAAAGTAAGTCATATCTGCCTCACGTTGAAGTCAATTACTGCATTGTAAGTTATAGGGATAAAAAGAAATTTAGGGTTACCATTCGCAAGAGCTTTCAAACTTTCTAGATCTTAGTATTTGGTGTGTATTTTTACTACAAGACCACTACGATTTGAAAACTTTATGATAAAATCGCTTACTAAAGCTATGTCAAAAAATACAAAAACAATCATAGCTGGCAACCCTATCATTGTTTTTCAAACTAGATTTCTACTGAATATTGTCTACAATAATTTCAATTTGCCAAACAAATTTCGTTATGATACCATGACTGTACTGGAGGCTATAGAGCAAAGAGCTTTATTCAAATAAAATAACATTATATAAATAGCTTGGTGCAGTTGCACCAATTTTTGACGATTCTAAAAGCATATAGATATATAACTTAGATGCTTTGCTTTTATAAAATCTTTTAATGCTTTTATATAATCGAAGTCGTTTGTCATAAATTATACTTACCATAGAAGGGGGATGATGCAGATGAATAAGCTAATAAACTTGGTTATAGATTCAAGTAACAAATAATAAAATTTCCAAAACACCGAACATTCAAATATCGGTTGCTTATTTTATTGTAAATGGTTTGCTTGTCAATAGAAAATGGAAGCATCTGTTGGTGCGACATTTAGGAAATTGTCCGGTGCTGGCAATCATGTGCTAGCACCATAGCTGCTTCACGTTGTGTTAAACCCAGCCTATGAATTTCATTTCGATTGAATGGCTGCGCTGTAAGTTATAGGAGTGAATTAACTTTTAGGGCTACCATCGTCCAAACTTTTTAAATTTTTAAAAAGTAAATATTTGTTGTTAATTGTCATTGCAGGATCATTCCCATTTGGAAATTTTATGACAACATCGCTCGATAAAGCAATGTAGATAAATTACGAAATTCATCATAGCTGGCAACCCTTTCACGGTTTTTCAACAAAATTCCTACAGAATTACAATCGCAACAAGATATGCTTTTCACATGAATTTCGTTTTGATTTCGTCACTGCATCGGAAGTTATAGGGAAAAAATCTTTATTTTCCTGAGCAAATTTACAATATTTAGGAGACGAAAATTGCCGTAGCTGGCGTCCCTATACTAATTTTTCAACCAAATTTCTATGAAATCTATCTTAGAGTAAGGTTCACCTACTGCGTGAATATCGTTAAAATCTGGTGGCTAAATCGGAAGCTATAGGCCAAAAACCAGTTTTTTTTGTTTGCGATTTTTCCAAATGGCACCACTGCCACAGTGTTGCTTGTTTTTCAAAATCACTTCTATCAGACCTGGTCCTAGCAAATTCCAACATACCCTGTAAATTTCACATTGATCGCATTATCCGATCGTCAGTTCTCGTGAACAGAAGTTTTGAGTGCTGAAAATAGAGGTAATTTCATCACTGGTTGCCGTTCTTGTTTACCGCGGAATTTTGAAATATTTTATTTGACTTGGTGGACAAAAGTCAAAATTTATCAATAATTTGAATTTATTTTCAAAAATCAAAAATTTTTCAGGAGACTCGATGATTTGAAAGATTTTTGTTCAGGAGCCTGCTGTAGCTACAGAGTTGCCCGCACAGTCTTGAAAGTCCATGTGTGTAAAAGTTTAGTCTATATCAATACGCTCTAAAAATTTCACGATGATCTATTGTTTTTCTTAGAAGTTATGACAAATCGAATTTTGAAAAAAAATCCTTGCCTACTTTTAGGCACTCAGCGCCTTCACAAGGCTCAAAATTTCGACTTCTTTATCATAAGAAAACTTTAAACATAATAAGTTTTCATTCCTAGTACTTTTTTTGAACGAAAATGTACACTGCTTGGAAATATAGGAGCACCTGAAAATTCACTTAAATGCCCGCCGCCGCCAAAAGGTTTAAGATATCTGAATTCTAGCAAATTGTGGACCTACCTGTTATATACATCTATGTTCTCCGAAAATTTCAGCTCCATCGGATTGGCCACTCCAGAGATTATCTCTCTTAACCATTTTGCTGATATATATATATATATATATATATATATATATATATATATATATATATATATATATATATATATATATATATATATATATATATATATATATATATATATATATATATATATGCGAAGCGATTTTAATACTATTGTTCTTCGAACATTAGTAAAAAAGTTTAGACATGAAACAGGTTTGATAGTAGATATTCCGAAATCAGGCTTCGGTAGCACGAATGATGGTAACACCAGCAGACGTTTTTTTTGCCAATCCTAAACTAGCAGCTGAAATAGGTGTTGACTTTAACTTGATTTACAGATTGAAAGTTATTTTGGAAGTAATTTCGAGTGGTCACAAGATCGACTTAAATAAGTTTGCCGAGTATCGAATACAAACTTCAACGCTTTACGTCAAATTGTACCCATGGCATCCGATGACCCCTACATTTCATAAGATCCTGGTGCATGGTGCAACTGTGATACAACACGCATTGCTACCTATCGGCCTACTATCTGAGGAAGCTGCTGAAGCACGAAACAGACATTTCAGGCAGTACCGACAAAACTTTGCACGTAAAGTTTCCAGGGAATCATGCAATTGTGATGTCTTAAATATACTTCTTCTATGCTCTGATTCCTTGGTGAGCAGCATGAGGCCAATACGAAAAAAAATGACGAATCCATTTTCGAAAGAAACCATAGAAATGTTTATACCAGCTGAACCTAATCCAATGAATGATGACTCGGACTCAACGGAGGAGTTTACAGAAAACGAGACGTCTAAAGAAGACGAAGAAGAGTCTTCTGACGAAGATTCATAACACTCATCATCAAAACCGTTTTGATTTGTTTAAAGTTTTATTAAGTTTGTGTGTATTCTTCCCTATCCCTTATAATAAAAATCAGCCAAAATGATCTAGATTTATACTCATTCATCCTATATAATCTATAATGCAATAAAACATTGAAGAACGCCATTTATGATAATAAATTCATAAATCCAATGTTGACCGCGTAGATCGACCAAATACCCCTATGTGAGGCGTTTAATGCCACAATGCTAGTCATTTTGTTCTAAGATGTATTGCGTGCAGGTGATCCCCATTGTTGAGGAAGATTTTGTTCAAAGTCAACATATCACAACTGACAAAGAAACATTTTGGCCCGACCTAGATCTAGGTTTGATGTGAACTTTTCGATTTAAGTGGATAGCAGCGTAAAAAAACGCACGTAACTTTGATACCCATTGTTATCCATGAAACAATCTTTTAAAAGTTTGAAATCACAGAAATCAAATCTTGGTTGTAAAGTGGATGGTCAAACTCTTCAATAATGTGTATCAGTTTGATTTGCACTAACACTTTAAAATAAACTAAATTTATTGCAATTTTCGTTTCAACTTTAAAGACCACATATCGGAAATCGCATTATATGTACGAATCGATCTTCATTAGACACATGAGATGTCAGTGAGTCAGGGGTGGCTCGTGATTAATGATAGGCTTACAAACGGCAAACAGTTTAAAAAAACAGTTTTTATAAAACGAACAATCTCGCATCGGCAAAGTTTTCTTCATTTGAAAACTATTTGAGAGCAAAAAACTGAAAAAACCAAAACCTTTAGGAAAAAACAGTTTGGCAGCAAAAACATTCATTCAGCGGCAGACAGTTTTCACCGCGAAAAACAATTTCGCAGTGGAAAACAGTTTAGGAACGAAAAACTGGTTCTCAGTGGCAAGTTGTTTGGTATAGAGAAACAGTAGTCCGGGGAAATCTAACATGGTGCTTCGGAAAAATTAGGGGAAAGCTGAATTTTGGTGTGAACCTTGGTACTGGCGTGTTGAACAAAATGTCAAAAGTCCCCATCGATCCGAGCGCTGCGTCACTTTTTATACGGGGTCAAAGGTCACCAAAAGTGACCATTCCAAAATATCTCAGTAACGGTTACGTCTTCAGAAAAACAATGTATGACAAATTTGTAGTTTAAAAAATTTCCAACAAAAAAGATTATATAACTTTTTCCTGTAACCATAACCGTTTTTGAGATATATTGATCTAAACATTTGTAACTAACAGCATCCTCTTTCTCAGGGCATGTAAATATTATCCGATTTTGATTACGACTTGGCATGTTTGTGAGTTTGTTTTTCTATGTTTAAGAGGCGCATAAAAAAAACATGTAAATAAACTTAACTACCATGCTCCAGGGTAGATGGAAAAGCGTGCTCCGAAAAGTTTCCCCTTCCCCCTTTGCCATGAAATGGTATCCTTGAGCATCCATCCCAAATCTTCAGAAATTGGCTCGTTGCCTACTCTTTGCGCACTGTTAAACAAGATAGGATCACTTTTTATCCTGAAAATTGTCTATTATTGACATCGTGAGACTAGCCCTACACCCAAACCCTACCCACCCCCGCAAACGAACCATCCCGAAATAGCCGGTTTTTTAGTTTTTTTTTTCATACCGTCTTATCCCATGAACGGTCAGGGCAAGGTCACGTAATTTCAGGTGCAAATTGGTTTCGAGACGTGTCATGTCCCTTTGGCGCAACGTAGTCATCACAGGATTGGTAAAAAACTGATTATTAGGGGATAGTCTGCATCGGGTTGAGCCCCTATAATGTCAAGAATGAGCGTTTACAGAATTATGCCATGTTTTTATCTTGCTTTTTCATACTCCTAGCGCCATGATATGTTACAAAACCTATTTTCACCTGCAATGTTGTTGTCTTGTTCTGCTTCTTCGTGGAAAATCCCATACCAATGATGCAGCAATACAGTTTATTTCCGAAAAGAGAGTAGCGAGCAGACGTCCCTACAAGTTATATGGCAAAGGGGGGCGGGGGGTGGTGGTAACTTTTCGGAGCACCCTTTTCCACCTACCCTGGAGTATGGTAGATAAGTTTGCTTACTTGTTTTTTTTATGCGCCTCTTAAAAATAGAAAAACAAACTCACAAACATGCCAAGTCGTAATCAAAATCGGATAATATTTACATGCCCTGAGAAAGAGGATGCTGTTAGTTACAAATGTTTAGATCAATATATCTCAAAAACGGTTATGGTTACAGGAAAAAGTTATATAATCTTTTTTGTTGGAAATTTTTTAAACTACAAATTTGTCATACATTGTTTTTCTGAAGACGTAACCGTTACTGAGATATTTTGGAATGGTCACTTTTGGTGACCTTTGACCCCGTATAAAAAGTGACGCAGCGCTCGGATCGATGGGGACTTTTGACATTTTGTTCAACACGCCAATACCAAGGTTCACACCAAAATTCAGCTTTCCCCTAATTTTTCCGAAGTTTCGCCTTTTTTGTGTAGGATTTCACTGGGCTACAGTTTGATAGTGCCAAACTGTGTTTTAGTGGTACGTAGAACGGGAATCTGCTCGACGACTTGGTCGCAAAAAGCGATCTTTGTCTGTGCGCTAGCTACAAATTGCATTTTTGTTTTCCACAACGCTTGCATTGCAATTGAGATCAAAATTGGTTGATATTTTGTGTTAGTCGACGGCCAGGTGATTTTGATACTTGAGCTGATATATCATGCGAACTTTGTGTATCGCAGTGGTTACATCACTGGAAACAATTTATGCATTTTATGTATATGCTTAACAAGTTTCAATCAGCATAACTCATTTTGAAATTACTGAAACTTTCAGTAAATCCTGAAAAATGTAAGGAATAGGTTTTCATTTAGTTCAAATTGAAATATCTTCAACCCTTTGGTGTCGATTTCATCCAAAGACAGATTTCTTGCGACATATATTCAACTTCCCAATTTATCCTGAACTGCAACTGTGTGCTGTTTTGTCCTCCGCTTTCATTATTTGTTCAAAAATTCCTTAACATCTCAATATTTTAACTTATAATTTTCCTCGCTGATTTCATATATTTGCAAAGTTTCTTCTTTTGGGCGAGGGTGAGGTGAAGTGGCACACATTTAGTTCATTTTGCAAAAAAAACGGGTAAATTGCACTGCATTTCAAAGCGATTGAAGCATTAGAAACCTTGAGATTTAAGTTTAAAATGACATCAAGGACGACCAAAGAATCACAAAAGAAATGTGGTGCATGTCTATTTGAAGATGTACATGGTTTGTGGGATGAGGTGGCCCATCGTAGAGTGGGGTGAAACATTACGGATATATTTAAGCAAATGACAAAAATTAATTTCCATGCATATTTTGTGTTCGAAAATTGAAAAAAAAGGTTAAACATATTTGTTATTCTGATTCACAGTTGACACACGTGAAATAACTAGTCGTAATATTGGCACATTTCAAGTGCTTTTCACGGCCACACTCATTACATTTAATCGAATTCTGTCTGGTCAATTTTTCGGGCATCGGTCCGAGAGAAACTATGCAGAAGCCCTCTTCGGATGACCAAAAATCCAAGCGATGAGTCTTCTTGGCCAAAGTATCCTTTTTTCTTCTGCTGGCGTAGATTTTTTGCCGAAAGTTAACGTTTTTTGGCCACAGATATGTTGTCAGAAACACACGATTGCATCGGTTTCGGACCGCGGCTATATTTTTTTCGTGGCGTGCGAAAGTGCAGAGGCTAAACTTCGTTCAAAGATATTGAAGTGCATGTTTCGGTCAATTCCGAGGTTGCAACCTTTTCGAAAGCAACTGGCTGAATTGAATTGGCAATATAAATCTGATTCATATCATCCAGATGATCAGCTTTGCTGAAATCACTTTAATTTTCACCATATGTTTCAGCTTGATTGTAATCTGGGCTAAAGTCGACTACGTGCCCCCTGTAGCCGTTAGACAATTTTACTGATTGTGTTTTTACTAATTTTCGAAGAAAAGTAGTATTAAACTCGTTTCGCCGAAAATTCATATTTCTTTATATATATATATATATATATATATATATATATATATATATATATATATATATATATATATATATATATATATATATATATGTATATATATATATATATATATATACAGTCAAAACCGGTTATAACGACATCGTTTACAGCGACGGATCGGTTATAACGACCTACAGCGTGATCCCTGTTAGATCCCTATATAATCACCTATGTAAATATACCGCTTATAGCAACATCGGATAAAGCGACGTATCGGTTAAAGCGACGAACACTCATCGGAAATATCGGCTATAACGACCAACCGTCATACTTTTTCAGTAAGTCAAGACATAATTCATGTGTAATTATTAGCCACGTATGTCATCTCGCCCCAACCAAGCTTTTGGCATGTATGTTTTTTACGAATAGCAGTGCGCTTTGCGACAGTGGTTAGACCGTACATAACGGTGATTTGATTTCGTTTTAACGCGCAGTTTTACGTCTTCATGTCCCAAAATAAAAGGAAAGTGTTTAATGTGGAAGAAAAGTCTCACATTATATGGAGGTTAGAAAATGGTGAGTCAAACGGGGATATTGCGAAGGAATGCGGCGTCTCACTTTCTACAATTTCAACGATTTGGAAGAACAAGGAGAAAATAAAAGAACGAAGAGTTCAATTCTGATATCAATCAAGCATTCTTGAAGGAAATGAAACGTAAAATGCATAATTCATTTGAAGTTCAGTTAAGAAAAAAACAGACCACAATAACCGATTATATATGTTTTGAAAACTAATCGTAATCTGTCTGTTAGCTGGAGTGTACTACCCCAAAACTTTTTACAATAAACTTTTTTCATTGATTTATTTTTGCATTTTATTAGCAAACCAGCCTATACACAGAAGACTAAATGTTGATTCAAATACATATGAGTATCGCTTATAACGACTATCGGATATAGCGTCCTAATCACGCGGTCCCTTCAATGTCGTTATAACCGGTTTTGACTGTATATATATATATATATATATATATATATATATATATATATATATATATATATATATATATATATATATATATATATATATATATGTATATATATATATATATATATATATATATATATATATATATATATATATATATATATATATATATATATATATATATATATATATATGTATATATATATATATATATATATATATATAGATATATATATATATATCATCAAAATGATTAAGGGAGATAATCTCTGGAGTGGCCAATCCGATTAAACTGAAACTTTCAGAGAACGTAGATAAATTTAGGAGGTAGGTCCACAACTTGCTAAAGTTCAGATATCCTAAACCTTTTGGCGGCGACGAGCATTTTAGTGAATTTTGAGGTACCCCTATATTTCCAAGCAGCGTGATTTTTCGTCAAAAAAAGTATTGGGAATGAAAACTTATTATGTTTTAAGCTTGTTCCTGGTAAAGAATTGGAAATTTTGAGCCGTGTGTGGGTGCAGCGTGCCTAAAAGTAGGCAAGGATTTTTTTTCAAATTTTGATTTGTCATTACTTCTGACGAAAACATTGGATCATCGTGAAATTTGCAGAGCGTATTGATGTTGACTAAAGTTTGATACACATGGATTTTCAAGGTAGTGCGGGTAACCCTGTAGCTGCGGCAGGCTCTTGAAAAAAAATTCTTCAAATCATTGAACTTCCTGAAAAATTTTTGATTTATGACAAAAAATTCAAATCATTGATAAATTTCAACGTTTGTGCATCATGTCAATTTAAAATTTTTAAAATTCCGATTTGCACAAGAACGGCAACCCATCACTAAATTACCTCTATTTTCAGCACTCGAAAGTTCTGTTCACGAGAACTGACGACCGGATTATCCGATCATAATGAAATTCACAGGACATGTTGGTATTAGCTAGGACCAGGTCTGATAGAAGTGATTTTGAAATGCGGGCAACTCTGTGGCAGTGGTGCCATCTTGAAAAATCACTGAGAAAAAAAACAGCTTTTTGGCCTATAACTTCCGATTCAGCCATCAGATTTAAACGAAATTCACACAATATTTGGATCTTATTTAAGGTAACATTTGATGAAAATTTGGCTGAAAAATTAGAATAGGGCTGCCAGCTATGGTGATTTTTGTCTCCTAAATCTTGCAAATTTGCTCAGCAAAATAAAGCTTTTTTCCCTATAACTTCCGGTGCAGTCATGATATCAAAATGAAGTTTATGCAGTAAATAGATTTGAATGTGAGCCAAATGTCATAGGATTTCGTACAAAAATCGTGAAAGGGCTGCCAGCTATGACCATTTTTGTAATTTTTTGGAATCTCTTTACTGCGCAATTATGTCATTAGATTTGCAAATGCGAACGATCCTGCAAATAAAAAATAACAACAAATATTAAAGCTTTAAAAAGTTAAATATTAACGTTTTGAAGGTGGTAGCCCTGAAAAATTTTTCACCCGTATAACCTCTACCGCAGTGATTCAATCGAAACGAAATTTATTGGTTGGGTTTAGTTTAACGTGAAGCAGATTTGGTATATATTTTGCTTTCCTGCTGACACAGGGTAACGAGCCTTAGCCATTTTCGTAACTATTGCATCAACAGATGCTTCAAATTACATACACATATGCAAAACATTTGCAATAAAACTAAGAAACCAATTTTTAAATTTTCCGAGTTTTGAACATTTTTTGGATGGCAGCTTCATACAACGTTCACTGCTAAAGCTTTCGACGAAATCCTCCGATGAGAACGAAATTCAAAGGATAAGTTGATTTAAGTATGAACTTATGAGGGTTAACTTATTGCTGCTTCGTTGGGAAAATGTTGCCAGCACTGAACATTTTCATCATTTGTGTTATAGTTGAGTTCTGTTGCTTTCAACAAGGAATGGTTGCTATGATTCTACAAAAAAGTGTATTACGTCTTTCCACATTGTCACTCAAAGACAATTTCTTCGAAAATTAGTTTTCTAGCGGTTCAGGTGCGCTAGAGTTTTTTTGTTGCATTTTTGTGGTTGCATGTTATTTTTTATGGGTGTTTTTGTTGTTTTGCTTGTTTGTCTTCAATGTGTTGTATTTTCATGTATTTTTCGTACGTTTTTTTAGTTATTCTTCAAATTTTTGCCCCTCCTATCACTAGAGAAGGAGCAGAAATCGAAAATTGAAGATTAACTATCAAAAAAGTACATAAAATACATGAAAAGTCAACTTACTGAAGATAAACAAACAAAAAAAAAACAACTCCAAAAACAAACACAAAACTACAAAAACAAAACAAAAACACAATCGGTAAAATTGTCTAAGGGCTATGGGAGCACGTAATCGAGTTTTAAGGCGGCTTTAGATATGCGGTGTTTGTCAATTACCGAGCACCTAGTTTGGCAAACTTCGCATGTGTGGTTGGGTTGCTCGCCTAGTGCTTGCCCTAGGCCAAGCACAAACATTCGGGTGCTCGCTATTCCCGTAGTTTGTCGAATTTTCAACTCACATCAAAGTAGACGAGCACTGTGTCAGATCCCCGCAGCTCATTCATCTTCCAGTTTTGGCGAACATTCGGCAATGCCCGAATGTCTAATTGACTGTGCTTGTCATTCCGCAAGCACCAAGCCAAATTACTTGACTAGGTGTTCGGTATTTGGCGAATAGGAGGTGTTTGACAAACACCGGATATCTAAAGCCGCCTTTATCCAAATGTCTGCTTCTGGATTTAAAACTAGGTTGAAAACCGGCAAATGCTTCTGACAACGTAATTCACTGTGGAAAGTAAAGACCAGTATTCCAAAAAACAAATCGCATTAAATCAACTGAAACAAGCTTACAACCGGCAAAGTCTTACCTGGAAGTATACACTCTCACCCAATACTTCACCAAGACTGGGTGGGAAATGTGTGATCATTCCAAGTTCACAATTGAATGAGGCCGAGGCAGATCTTAATGTTTGTTTTATTTATTAGGACGTTGTACTGTGCAAAGTGATCTAGAAGAGAGAAGCGACCAGAAAAACTAACTGTGCGCAAAAGAAGCTGAATAATTGTTAAAAGAAAACGTTAGCATGTTGGGTTTGAAGTCCAGCTTGTCTCGACCAGTTTTGAACTTTGTCAAAACGAACCTCTGGTTTGAATCTATTAATATTTTGAATTGTTTTGCAGTGCAAAATCGGTTTTCGTTGACCGTTGCTATGTTGAGAAGCCCGATTTTGAGTCCCTGAGAAACATTTCACATATACCAAGACCCGGAAGAGGAGAATGCGCTTTACGCACTTCAGGATAAAGCTCACAGCTTGCGAAATGCTAAGGATCGCAGACCAACACAAGCTGGATGACATCAACTTCACTTCAAGCCTAACGCGCAGTTCCTATATACATTTATCCCGGCACTTGCTATATAAACCCGAACAGTATTGTTGAATATCCCCCAATTAGTTAAATTTGAGCGAGAAAAAGCGATTAATAAAATTTTAAGCAACAATATAAAACGGCTTAACATACCTCGCACTGTTTGAAGATAGGTAGGAAAGTAGATTGAAGTGACTGTCAATTGACAGAGGCCTACTGACAGACGCAGATAGACACAAAAGAGATCTGTTGTGATGCCACAATAATTTTCCCATTCCCAGTAATTAAATTCAGGAAACCATCTGCTTCCTTTAATAAACCACACCCTTTAGAGATAACTAACAGGGAAATCATGACTGCTAGAAACCAATCTGCCGCGACCCCAAGAAAAAAGAAATTAAAAATGGACCTAATACAGTAAGCTGCTACATAATATTGCCGTGCTCAGTAAAAGCGGCGAATAACGTATTTTATAATGCTAGTGCGCACCGATGCTACTCAGTTGGTAAAAGGCGCTCTGGGCACCTTTGGATGAAACCTTAACTCAAATATATTGCACATAATCACAAATATCAAATGTTTTTGGCTTTGTAAGATGTTTCTAAATTTTTCGATACTGTGGGAACACATTTAATACACATCCACAAATACACATCCACAATCCATAAATACTTTACACTTTAAAACACACCAAAATTTACGTAAACAAAATAGGCTAAGGTAAATGTTTTTGAAGTTTCTAGACAAAGCAAATTCAGGATTCAGCAGCGCTGCTGGCGACTGCCTAAGCCCCGAGAGCTGGCCATCGTCCATCTCGGTACGGCTCGTACAGGCAGTCGCGAAGGCTAACAAACCACGTTACTCCGCCTCCTCGACCTCAGTGTCATCCTGACACTTGGGGGAGAGTAGTGTGATAACACATTTAATACACATCCACATCCACAAATACACATCCACAATCCACAAACACTTTACACTTTAACACTTTTTGAAGTTTCTTGAAAAAACAAATTTAGAATAGATTATTTTTTAAAAGCGAATACACGTGTTTATTTATTTTTAATAATAAAATTTTAAGGAAGTCAGAGTCTTCCAAAATACTGTTTATCACTCACGAATTACCAAATAAAGTAAATTGTCATAAAATATTTTTCATATAATTTTGCTTGAACGTACGTGATTTACTCACTATGGTGGTTCATTTATCCATTATGTTCAGTTATATTGGAGTTGCGAATTTATTTTTTTTCTTTACTTTATTTGTAAATTTATCCATTTTATAGTTTTTGTGAGTGCTTATCACTTTCCCTTCAGAAAAACTGTAAAGTTTATCATAAAGATTTTAGAAATAATTTTTTTTTTTATATAAAACCTAATTTTCGCAGGATTTCAAATTTATTTTTAAATCTTATTAATATTCTATATTTTTTTTAAGTATTTAAACTAAGATTTTTGAAATAAGAATCGCTTCAACAGTTAAAGATTTTTATCTTTGCATCTGCATTGAATGTTTAGGAGCCCTTACTGCGCTCTTTGGAGCATTTGAAATATAGTAGCATCCATATTTTTTAAAAAAGCACTAATTTGAATGAAAAGCCATATCGCTTATTTATTATTGTAATGTCGTCTGATGAATAGTTGTGCGAAGTTACAACATCAATCTCTCTTTCACTCTAAATTCGATAAAGAAAAGAAGAGCACATAAAAATTTACAATTCACTAAGAAACCCTAATTCATTTGGATGAACCGAAAAGATATCACTAGCCTCGTTTAATCGAAAGTTGAGAACCACTTAGTTCCATTTAAAGCACAATAATCTGCATAACAATCAAAAAACTCTCAGAAACCAAGAAAATTTCCTAGCGCAACTTGACTTCTTGGACTTGTGCCAAAAAATGTTTTGAAACTTTTCTTCCAATCATCTAGCTATTTACTGTAGCTGAACGAAGTGTATGTTTCGGAGGGTTAACCAACTATCATTCAGCTGATGCAGCAATAATGCGCTCCCCTTTCAATCGGGAGTTTTTATTTTAAAAGATAAGTAGTCACGATCTGCTTTTGCGGATTGAACTTGAAATTTTTTTCGGTTCGATTTTCTATGGTACCCATTTGCATGGTACTTTGATAGTCGGGGAGTTGAATTTGTAAAAGCTTGAGAGACGTTCTTTACATGATAGTTATCCAATGGAAAATTTACATCCTGCTCGTTCGAATGAGGGAAAGAGATAGAGAGGTGAGAAAAATATGTGAATTTTTTTCAATAGAAATAAAATTATGATGAATCTTGAGAATAGTCAAGGTATCTGCATTTAAGTTTAGTGTTCACGCAAAATATGTACAATTTGAAAAAAATGTCCACGACAACACATATTGCGATTTCTATCTGTAGAAATTAATGAACAAGAATCTAAAGTAACTCCAACACTGCCACCTTCACATTCCCACCCAAACAACAAATACCACCAACCATCAGAAATTTCAAATCAATACCAGCCACCCCCAACGCAATCGACCCAATGCATGCTATGCCCTGCATCCCTATCGTCAGTACAGAAAACAGTTGGGTAATGAATCGACCAACCAACCAAAACGACGCCTTTAGGAAATTAAAATCCCAACCAAAGCTCCTTGTATCGAGCTGCCTGCCTGCTTGGTTGCAGGGCATCTAGCTAGCTGGATGCTATAGCTGTCGCTGAAGAGGTTAGTTTGTTTGCACTTAATAAACAATAATTCGTCCGATCAAATAAAATTGCGTGTCCAATACGATAAAGTTGTTTTGTGACCTCGACAACTTCATGTAGAGCGAGTGAAGTTGACGATTTTGTAGTTGCTGTGGCTCCATACACTATTGTTATCCATTACGGTCGTCACCCATGCTACATTCCGATTCAGCTTTTATCTACATATATATGTACGTCGTCTGCTAATGGAACAATCGCTAATTAATATGCCAATCCTTGTTGTGAGCCCAATTTTCTTTTCCTATGCTTGAATGCGATTTTAGCCAAGACGCGATAAGAGTTGACATGAGGACTTCTTACACCCTGCTGGTTTTGTTTTATTGCCCGGCAGGTTTCTTGCGGGCGAACTTTCCATCGTTGTTGGCTCTAGTTGTTCTTCGTTTTTTTTTCAGCACGGCAGCTTCGTTTACGTAAGCTAGTGAAATCCTCATAAGATACGATGAAGTCAATAGCATGCAATTCACCTGACAACCTTTTGATGTTTCGGATTCACTTGCACCGACTGTCAGACTGTGGTTTGTATACAACAGCAAAGGACGATAGCTGAACTAATTTTTCTTGGAAGTAAGCATAGTACAAAAAAAGAATTACTGATTTTTTGGCGTTTACTGGGTTACGAAATTATTTAGACTATAAAATCGTCGATTGAAGAGAGAGGTCTTTAAGCTCCACGATTGTATATAAGAATACTGAAAACATCTTCATACACTTTGGCAGTTCAAGTCAAGAATACAAATAATGATGGTGCTAGTCTACCGTTTCCAGTTCCTGACCTTCGAAAAATTCCCTCATTTTTTCAGATTTTTAACAAGCAATTATTTTACTTCTTCGTCTTGCTAGACCTCTTATTAAGATTTATAAATCATGCAACCAGCGTTTAAATTTTTTCGAAAATGAAAAAAATAATCTAGGTTTATCAATGAGAGCACGAAAATGTCACTAACAATTATTCTATTAGTTTGTATTATATATTTGAAGGATCTTTGCTTGGTTTCTTACTGTTCTGTAGGTATGAGAGCGATTTGAGTAACGTTCTATTGCGTATCAACTGATAATTTGAACGCAAACAATATTTTCGCGCATAAATTGAATTGTGATTCGTTTTCGTTGTCGTGTTTTTTTTATTATGTTTTCAAGGGTCCCACAATTCACAAAAGGCTCTGATACAACAAAATATCAGAAACACAATTATCTCTTCACAGTAAGAAAAAAAACTCAGCTTAGTGAAAATACCTCCATCATGTAAAGCAGTAGCTTTTAACCTGAAATAGTTTGTGTCTTGTTGATAATTTTGGATTTAGTTAACTAAGATACAAACTGATTCTCAATTTCTACTTTTTCCTTACAAATCCTCCACAAAAGCAGTCCCGTTTCCACATCAATCGTATAAATTGCAAGTTGAAATTAAAACTGAATTAAAAATCTTTTTCTGAAGTAATTAAATATCTAGAATTTCGAACACTATGCCATTATACCATTCAGTCTTTTCAAGAAAAAGTTCTAGTTCTAGGTTATTCTTCTCTTTTTAAGCCTCAAGCTGCACAATGTGCTTTGGTAAGAACATTTTGCTTTGATTTAATTCTTGGCCAAGGTATCATAAGCGCACATCAGGCTCATCATAGAAAATAATAATAAGAATTAAACATGTAACTGTAAAATCACATCATACGCAAAGTAATTGAGTTCCATTCATAGAAGGACTATCCTTCGCTTTCCTCCTACATATTTTATTGAGTATGCTGCTAATCTTTTTCAACTAAGAGTCTAGTGAAATTCGACATAAAAAAGGCGAAACTTCGGAACTTAGGGGAAAGCTGAATTTTGGTGCGGACCTTGGTACTGGCGTGCTGAGCAAAATGTCAAGAGGCCCCATAGATCCGAGTGCTGCGTTACTTTTTACAGGGGGTCAAATGCTTAAATAGCTCAGTAATGGTCACGTCTTCAGAAAAACAATGTATGACGAATTCATAGCTTAGAAAAGATCCTATAACTTTTTCTTGTAACCATAACCGTTTTTGGGATATATTGAACCAAACATTTGTAACTAACAGTATCGAATTTCTTAACGACATGTTTATATTATTCGATTTTGATGACAGCTTGGAATATTTGTGAGTTTGTTTTTCTATGCTTAGGAGACCCCTAAAAAAAACATGTAAACAAACTTATCTACCACACTCCAGGATAGTTGGAAAAGTGTGCTCCGAAAAGTTTATACACTCCCCTCCCGCCTCTAATTTTCAATTAAACTGCATTAAGTTTAGTGATGGGCGTTCCTGTTGTTTTCAAAAAAACGAAAACGAACTGTTTTTAAAAAAAAAAACAATTATTTTTAAAACTGTTAAAAACAGTTTGTTAACGACAAGAAAAAATGTTATGCTGTGCGACAAAATAAATATTTGAAATGTATGTAGTTTATTTCAGAAACATCGTTCATAGTTTGAATAATCTTCAATTAATTCAGTGCAATGAATTTTTACGTATTATGTCTTCCACCATCGTTTCGTAAACATTTATTGCTAGGACTAAGCGCTTCCAAACTGAACTGATACTTGAGTTCTTTAGTTGCAAATTGAGACTCAAGCGATTTTTTACGAAACTGAGTTAAACACCATTTCTTATAGGAAATCTTCTCAGGAATCGATTTGTGCACCTTATTTTATCCCAAACCCAGTCTAAATGCCTTAAAAAGTGATTTGAAAAACAGCCTAATTTCCAAAACGCGACCTGAATGTTATATGTATGCACTTGATATGCACATTAGAAGCTAATACACCTACAAATACATTGTGTATAAGCTTACTTATACTTACAATTATGTAAACTCACTCATACTTACAATTATGTATACTTACTTATACTTACAACCTAGATTTAAGATCAGTCAATAAAGAGTCGTCGTACAAACCTGTTGTATCATTTAACATGGTGTCAGGTGTTAACCGAAAAGTCTAAAGTACAGTTAATTGCAAAGTCAAAAGTAAAAGTGAAAAGTAAAAGTTAATTTCAATCGGAAATAAAATTTAATTAATGTCGACCGAGGCTGAAACGAAACCAAAAACAAAAATCGGAATGGAGGGATTCATCTCACAAATTGTACCTCTACAAATGGATGCTATTAATATGCCGTCCGAGTGGACCACATGGAGGACCAAATTCGAAATATTTCTACGTGCATCAGGATTAGAAGCAGAAAGCGAACAAAGAAAAGTTGCCTTATTTCTTCACTGTATGGGTTCGTCGTCGCTGGATATATTTACAGTGGCGGCTCGTCAGGGGCGGCAGGGTCGGCCCGGCCGTACCAAAAGAATTGACTAATATCACCCAAAATAAGAAAGATAAATAAATAATGTTAAGCACTATACAACTACAACTTCCTAATTCTACTTCTTAATTACATCTGCCTTATTCAATCTTAAGTTTTTCATAAGCCGCGAACACAATCTCCGACCAAACTAAAGTTACATCGAAATAGTCTAGTGTAAACGAATAAACGACCCGTCTGCATTCGACCGTTTTCATCTCAATCTTGCCTCAATCCTGGTTTGTGTAAGCGGCTATCTTGAGCAAAACATCAAGCAAGTGCATCGTTCCCACGACGGCCAGCCAACGGGTCTCCCAACCTACATCATTCCGTTCAAACATATCGTCGCTGTGAAATCAAACCGGCATATCTGCAAAATACACATTCTTCACTAGAGCGCTTTAAAGTTTTCGCATGTGGGCTATTTCCACGTGAATGCAAAGCGGCAAAACACCATTAGACGGGTTTTTATTCAACTTTACGATATGCCGGTGCGACATAAAAATAGAGGGGAAAATAAGGAATTTTTTGATACCAAAAACTCAAAAACTCAATTTTTGCAGATATGCCGGTTTGATTTCACAGCGACGATATGTACATACGAGTACGATGCATCATACACCCAACGAAGCGGTGGCCGCATCATACCCAGCAAGTACAAGCAAAAATCAAGCAAATACACGGCCGAGATTGCGGCCCGAACCAAACTGGCCGTGTCTGATTACAGTCTACGCTACTCCAAACTCTGCAGATAGCCTCCGTTCAAAACAACATTTTCATACTAGCTATTTAGTTGGGGGTTTTGTAACGAATTTTACACCCCGCATATAGATGAGGCAATGCAAAAATTTCTGCGGCCAGCCGCAATTTGCTGGCTAAGAACAGTATGTAGCGTAGACGCTCTGTTATGTTACTCTTTAGGCGATCTTGGGATGCTTTCTGTTCGTGAAGAGATTCATTTTCTGTTAAATAGCATTGCATGAATAGAAAAAGGTCAAGTACGAATTTTCTTACCTCGTATGTAAAGGTAGTGTATGTAAAAGTAGTAAGTCAATCTTGATGTATGCTGGTCAAATACAATAAATATTTTTTATAGATTTTATGTTTTATATAGGAAAGTGTAGTTATTATACAGCATTAAGCTGTTATTAAGTGGTTTTTGGAAAGTTTTTTATTGAAAAGTGAGCAGTGGAGATGGTGTAGAAATAAAATAATACAAGTAAAAAAGGTGGTTGAAAATATTCATCTTTTTATAGGATAAAACTTTATAGGATAAAACAAAAATTGGACATATGATTTGGACATTAATTTGACATTAATCGTTGTTGTGAATAACTAATTTGTGAAATGCGTAATGAACAGTTTTTAGTTTGGAAAACTAGTAATGTCTTTGGTACGATGTGACAAGATAAGCAAATTTTCAGTTGAAAAAAGTTTTTTTAGTTTTTAATACAGTTGGCTTGAAGGTCAATGTCGTTTCAATACTTAGTCATTAAAAGCAAAATAAGGAAAATTAGTTGAAGAAAAATGAAATTTTTTATATCGAAATAATCAACTATTTCGCTGTGTATAAAGCATGATATGAAAGAATGAATATCAAAAATGTTATTGTATACGCTTTTGAGAATTAGCTTTTGCGCTTGTTTGCTAATTTTAGAGACGTACTTTTTTCAGACTCATTAGGTTTTAATGCACTTGTCTTTCTCCTCCCCAATTACATCCTCTCTCTGTCTTGACGACAATGCTCAAGCACATTTCCTGGTTTTCATTGGAACATATTTTTGTACGAAGATCAAATTTTATTTGCTTTACAAAAAATTAAACTTATGAAATATAACTTCCGTTTTGGCCGACCCAAATTTTTATGCTACGAGCCGTCACTGTATATTTAGATCACTCAATTTGGACATGGATAAAGTTCAGTATAAGGATTTGTTAGAAAAATTTCATTTGCATTTTGTACCCAAGGTAAATATTGCCGTCGAACGGCACATTTTTTTCACAAGAAAACAAGGTTCTGAAGAATCGTTGGATGATTTTGTTACCGCATTAAAAAATTTAAGTGCTTCTTGTGATTTCGGTGCAATTAAGGATGATTTAGTTCGAGATATTTTCGTGTGCGGCTTAGTAAGCAATCAAATAAAAGAACGTTTACTAAGTGAAGGTGCAGTTACATTAGACAAAGCAATTGAAATTGCGAAAAATATTAAATTGGCAAAAATAAATGCGGAAATTTTAAAAAATGATTCCAGTGGTAAAATCATAAATGATTACTCGGTAAATTATATGAAAAAATCTAAAAATAACTACCACATGATAAAATCTAAACCAAAAAATTTTGTGAAAACTGAAAAAACCATGAAAACTGATAAGCACACAAATGCAAAATGTTCTCGTTGTGGTGAGTCACATAGACAGAAATGTCCGGCAATTGGAGTTGTGTGCCATTTGTGTCAAAAACTTAACCACTATGCAAAAATGTGTCGTACTCCTCATACAAATAAGCGGCACTTGTATGTAAAAAATATTGAAGCAGATAACTCTTCAGATGTAGGAGATGATTTTTTTCTCGGCATGATGAAAGTTTCTCAAATTGAAAGTACAAACAGTAGTAAAAACTGGTTTGTTTCATTATCTCTTTTCGGTCACAGCATAAAATGCCAAGTCGATACTGGCGCTCAAGCGAACGTCATGACCTATCAAGTTTTTCTAAGTATTGGTTTATGTAAAAACCAAATCTCGCCTACGAAAAGTAGAATATTTACATTTTCGGGAGAATCAATACCGGTACTGGGCTACTACATATTTCCATTAAAGTATAAAAATAATTCTTACAATGTTAAATTTTTTTATATTACACGGCAAACTACATACACAGACTATCACAGTATTAGGTTTGAAAAGTTGTATTGATTTAAATATTGTAAACAAAACAGAAGGAATTCAAATTGGTTTATTAAATAAAACAAACAATGGAAGTCTTAAAGAAAAATGTAGAATTATCGGAAATAAATTTAGAGAAATATTTGAAGGAATCGGTAAATTAGAAACGAAATGCAAGTTTAAATTACGTCCAGACGCCAAACCAGTAGTAGACAGTCCGCGAAAAATTCCTTTTGCCCTACGTGTCCCGCTTAAGAAAGAGCTTCAAAGATTAGAATCGTTGAATATTATTGTCAAAGAAGAAGAGCCTACGGAATGGGTTAACTCTATAGTGATCGTTTCGAAAAAGTCTGGTAAGATCCGATTATGTATGGATCCACGAAATTTAAACAAAGCTATTTTACGTCCTCACTACGCGTTTCCCACAATCGACGAAGTTAAATCTCAGTTGATCAATTCGAAGTTTTTTAGCGTTTTAGACGCAAATTCAGGTTTCTGGGTCATTGAACTCGATGACGAAGCATCCAAATTATGCACTTTTAATACTCCCTTCGGTAGATATCGATTTTTAAGATTGCCGTTTGGAATAAATGCAGCTCCTGAGATTTTTCATTCAACAATGATTAAATTATTTGGTGACATTAAAGGCGTCATTATATTCATTGATGATTTTCTAATACACACGGAAACTGAGGAAGAACATTACAATATTTTAGAACAGGTTTTAAATCGTGCCAGACAAGTCGGATTAAAATTTAACAAGGAAAAATCAAAATTTGTTGTCAATGAAGTAACTTTTTTAGGTCATGTTTTTTCGGCAGATGGGATAAAACCTGACAAATCTAAAGTTAAAGCGATTTGTGAGATGCCACCACCCACTTCAGTCGTCGAACTTCAAAGATTTCTGGGTATGGTAAATTATTTGGGAAGCTTCATCAAAGGTTTATCTATAGAAACGACAAATCTTCGACACCTTCTAAAGAAAGAAATTGCATGGCATTGGGATGGTTGCCATCAAAAAGAATTTGAAAAGCTAAAACGGCTAATATCAGAAGCTCCAGTTTTAACTTTTTTCAATCCAAATAAGCATATTGTTTTATCGGTTGATGCCTCCAAAAAAGCCGTCGGTGCAGCAATTATGCATGATCAGCTACCCATTGCGTATGCGTCAAGTACTCTTACAAAAAGTCAGGAGAATTATGCTCAAATTGAGAAAGAACTTTTTGCAATTCTTTTTGGATGTACTAAATTTCACCAATATATTTATGGTAAACGAATTACTGTAGAAACTGACCACAAGCCATTGGTTACAATATTTTCTAAATCATTGCATAACGTTCCTCCACGACTACAAAGATTCATGCTTAGGTTACTAGCATATGATCTTGATGTTAAGTACAAACCTGGTAGATACTTGTATATGGCGGATACGTTGTCAAGAGCACCTCTCCAAGAAACAAGCTTAGGTGACATCGATGAAGAAGTTGATCTGCACTGTAATCTATTATTGTCTTCAATACCTGTCTCTCAGGAGAAACTTAAAAAAATTCAAAGTGAAACTCGTAAAGATCCAACTTTATTAAAACTTGAAGAATATATTAAATCTGGCTGGCCAAAGCATAAAAAGCTGATAAGTATTGATTGTATGCCTTATTTTGCAGTAAAAGATAATATGCACGTCGCATATGGCATTATTTTTATGTCAAACCGTATAGTCATTCCAAATTCAATGCGTCAAGAAACACTTAGACTATTACACGAGGGTCATATGGGAATACAACGCTGTCAAAACTATGCAAAAGATGTAGTTTATTGGCCTAATATAAATAATGATATTTACAACGTTGTTAGCAGCTGTGAAGCATGTATGCGTTATAGAAATTCTCAAGCAAAACAACCATTGGAAAATCATTCATTCAAGGAACATCCATGGTATAAAGTTGCAGCAGATTTTTTCGAATTTAATAATCAAACATATCTTCTAGTTGTAGATTACTTCTCTAAATACATTGAAGTTGAATCTCTTAACAATACGAACAGTCGCAACGTTATAAATAAGCTCAAATCAATTTTTGCCAGACACGGTATACCCTTTGAATTTATTTCTGATAATGGACCACCATTCAATTCAAAGGATTTTGGAAATTTTTGTGTTGAGTGGAATATTTCACACACAACTTCGAGTCCTTATCTTCCACGTTCTAATGGTTTGGCTGAAAGGTCAGTCCAAACAATTAAAAAACTTTTTGCCAAGTGTCTGATGTCAAAAGGAGATCCGTATTTGTCACTTCTCCATTACCGAACTATATCAAAAGGCAATTTACCATCTCCATCAGAACTTCTTATGTCAAGGAAGCTCAGAACTAAGATACCAACAAACGAAAACATTCTCCGTCCTAAAGTAATTAACTCTTCGAAATATAAATCAGTAATTAAAAAATACAAGGAATATCATCAACAGCGTTACAACAAACATACTAAAATTTTACGCCCTCTTAGCAAAGGAGAAAATATATACTATAAGAAAAATTCTAAGTCATATTGGTTTCCGGGAAAAATTAAAGCCATTTGCAAAGAACCTCGATCTTACATCATAGAAGATTCTGCAGGATATGCATACAGGCGAAATAGAGAGCACATTATACCATCTACCTCAAAACCTAGTCCGAAACTAACCGATGCGCCACAATCTCCTGAACCCCTTGTCACCGAGCATTTAGTTCAAGATAAATCTCCGAATGCAGAGCATAGTAATCAATTAATTACTACTCGGTCTGGAAGGCGCGTTATACCACCTTGCAAGCTATCGTATAAATAATGCATCCTTCAAAAATTTCACTAAATATTTCAATAGTTATTATATGAATTGAATCAAATTGAATTTAAGTTAATTGTATGAATTATTGTTGATTATCTCTATATGACATGTACATAAATTTAAAGAAGGAAGATGTTATATGTATGCACTTGATATGCACATTAGAAGCTAAGCATTACACCTACAAATACATTGTGTATAAGCTCACTTATACTTACAATTATGTAAACTCACTCATACTTACAATTATGTATACTTACTTATACTTACAACCTAGATTTAAGATCAGTCAATAAAGAGTCGTCGTACAAACCTGTTGTATCATTTAACACTGAACAGAGATTTTTTCTTTCAAAATGGCGTCTAATATTTTGAACGGTTTGGTTCCAAAAAGCAACTCAAACCTTCGCAATGTCGGAAACGGTTCTTGTAATTTTTTCCAAAAACCGACCTAATGCTCTAACTTTAAGAAAAGGCTAAACTTCTGTTTGTCACATATTTTTAAATGGTTATTTTTATTATTAATCTTGTTTTAAATTAAGCGGGCTTTTTCTAGAATGATAAGAAATATTTCAAAGTTGGCCATACTGATTGCGACTTCACATGTTTGTTCTTAGAAATCGTGCGCCGACACATTAAATGTGTGCGTTGACTGAAGTTGTGTCATTTTGCTTCTATGCTGATTGATTGATTGTTTATCTTTTTATCGTTGTGTGTTTATTACTTTTTAATTTGATTATGTTTGAAAGAGTAATTAAAAGGATTCAAATTGTGGAAGCTGATTTTGGGAAAGGACGTTAAAAGATTGCACAACCAGAGAACTGGCAAAAAAATCTAGAAAAACGAGAACGGTGAGTTTAGTTTAATAATTCCCGTAATTACATAAGTTTTTACATAGTAAATTTTCACGTTTTACGATCTAAACAATAAATACAATACTCAGTTTTTCTGTATCTATTATTAAAACTTGTAACTAATTGTTTACTAATTGTAACTAAAATATAGATTCAGAGGATGAAACTGATGAATCCAACAAGTGTTTTTATCGTCGTATAGATTATAATAATCTTACAGAGAACGATATTTGGGATGCGGAAGTAATTATTGACGAAAAAAAAAATGTTTAACACAATATTTTTGCTGCTCATTTTTCCATGTTTTTAAACTTATTTTTGTATAATTGTTTTCTTAAGTTATGTTCTAAGGTAGGTACCTACTTTCTGTAAAACAAAAATTACAGGCAAAAATAAAAAATTAAAAAAATATAATTGTTTTGTTTTGTTCCAAAACCCGACTCCAACATGAAGATTCGTTCCAAAACCACACCTGAAGGCGATTTTGTTCCAAAACGCGACCTGATGAACTGTAAATGCTAATTAATAAATATTTAACATAATCCATAGTTTATGAAAATTTGTAATATTGTGTAATTTTTTATTTTCAATTTATTAAAAAAAAATGGGTTTGATATATTGACCAGGAAAGAAAATATAGTTTTTTGCTGTTTCTGAAAAGTTTCAAAAAAGTTTCAGTCTCATTTTGCAACTAAAGAACTCACTTGTATTGTCCCGATTTTCCAATATATGATCTACTTGAGCAACCGTATAATCATACATCGATCAGTGCACATGGTCGTAAAGAATCAACATACATGTCATACGATCTATGACATCGAGAGCTGGTTCTGGTAAGCAGCATTCGAAACAACAGCAGCTGCTGTTGTTTTCAATGCTACCTACCCTAACCAGCTCTTGGTCGAGATGCAAAAATACGCACCTAATAAGTCTTACAACCTCGTATTATACATACATACATAAATAGTTTGCCTCTGAAAATCTGTTTTCCGCAGCTAAACAGTTTTCCACTGCCAAACAGTTCGTTTTAGCAAACGAAAAACGGTTCGTTTTAAAAAACGAAACTGATACGTTTAGAAAAACGAAAAACTATTCGTTTTAGAAAACCGAAAAATGACTCATTTTAGAAAAACTAGTCCTTTTAGAAAAATTGTTCGTTTTAGAAAAACGATTCGTTTTAGAAAAACCATTCATTAAAAAAAAAACTATTTGTTGTAGAAAAACGGTTCGTTCTAGAAATGCTGCTCGTTTTCGAAAAATTGTTCGTTCGTTTTTTGCAGCCAAAAGTTTTTTGCAGCCAAAAGTTTTTTGCAAACTGTTTGGCGTTTTTGAGCCCATCACTAATTGGCTTTATCCATCATGAGTCAAATATTTTTGAAATTATTTCCATCTAGTGAAAACGAATGAAGTGAGGAATTAAGAGGAATGTCGTTTGGTAGAGAAACAAAATTGTGTATCGTGAAAACTATTCAAGCCCTCAAATCAAATCTTGACGCACGAGTGCTACAACACCTCCAAAATTCAATACGCTAAAATTTAAGACAAGTGAATAGTTCTCGGCAATACGAGTATATTTCTACGGTACATTTATGATCTTGACCATTAGAATCATGTGGCGATTTTGAAATCAAATATTCTTATTAAATAATAGTTTCTATTATTTTCAGTTGAGCATATTGCTACTAAAAGTTTTAAATGGTTTTGATATTTGCATGAATGGGCTCAGGATAAATAAAATTGTTAATTGTCTATGGATGCTTTTACTTTTGAATTTATAATTATAATTGATTTTGAACTGTATATTTTAATTGTTTACTTAAATATGATTTTTCTAATGTATGCTGTGCATTTATATCTGCTTCATAATTTGTATCTATTTATTTATTCCTATCGATTTTTCTCTAAGAGTTTTTGTATCAATTTCAAATAAATATTGTGAATTATGAATAGTACTTAACCTGGTCGTGGCTGAAAATTTAATAGAAGGTTTCCACAAAAGATTAATTATTAAAGATTATATTCTCTTTGATTCAAACGTTATTCATGCAACCAAATGATCACGTAAAAGGGTGATGTTAAATTGTATTATTTGATACTTAATTTTTTTACGCATCATTTATTTGGCTTATGCTGCCACCAGCATCAGTAAGCCTTCTTGAGAGCCCGCTTGCGCCCCGATTTTCACTCATTTCATCAATATGGAAAGCTTATTGTAGTTTTTGTAGCTTTATTACTGTAGAAAGATATAACTCGTCACAAGGATTATTTAACTTGTTGCCGTATCGGATTCGCCATCCATTTGCTTTCCGTACTACATAAAAGCTTTTACGCCATATCCTTTTTTTCAAACGAATTCAGCGCTTTTTCAGATGCCTGCGTCGGGCTTTAGGTTTCGCTTCCGTAACATAACACAGGTCTAATGATTGTATTATGCATGCGGAGCTTCGATTTTCTGTGTTAGCATCGAGATTTCAGAGTGGGGTAAAGAGTACCGAAAAAAATGTCATATTAGCTAGTTGAATGTCTCGTGTAATCTCATTGGGCTTTTCTACACTTGTATTCCAGATGCACTCCTCAAACCGGTTTGACAACATTCACCATTTCCACACTTGTATTCTTCAGCAACGGAACCGTTCATATACTGATTATGCATATGAATGTGTGCGTGTTGTTGTTTTCTCATTTCGACTTGAGTGTTTCATGAAAAATTCCTGGCCCGTGAACTATGTTTATAGTTGTGTTAGTGATTTGCATCAGTTTCAATCAGTTTCAAAAGTGATGAAAAATTCTCTCCAAGTGTATCACTTTTTGTAGAGATTTCCGCTCGATTCTTCTGCCTCTTGCCCAGAAAACCGGTTTGAGGACTGCATCAAGAATACAAGTGTAGAAAGGCCCATTAAGTTCTTTCTCACCCTTCGAAAAGTTGATACCTAAGTATACGAAGTGGTCTACAGTTTAAATAATATAGTTCCCTAAGGTTTTTTTTTTGCCTTACTGGCGTCCTTTTCCTTGATTGTGTAGATAACATAATATATTTTTGTTGTTCTTTAATTTCGAGACCAACAAGTTCTTTGGTGGTGTCGTCCCAAATTAAAAATACTTTGTAATATTGATATCATCAGTGCAAGCTTCTAGCTGTGTCGACTTCAATAATCGATTTGCCCTAGTATGCACGGGAATTTTGCTGATGACACACTCAATTGTTCAATCAAAGAGTACAGGAGCTGACCCTTCCTCCTGCTGTAGCACTGTATAAGTAGAAAACGAATTAGATGTGTTGCTGGGGACAGATAAGATTTTTGAATAGAGCAGATAAGGTTTTTTTCCCATTCAAGTAGTTTCGTTTCTGGCTCCCAGGTGCTTACGGCCAACCCTTAAACTGCTGATCCCACCTGTCTTCAGGAGTTTGGTAGAGATTTCATCGATGCCCGGTGCTTTATTGGATTCCAAGCAGTACCAAACCTATCGGACTTCATCCAGGGCTGTGACAAAGAACTGTCGAATAACAGTGAATCATAAAGTTTTGAGATATTTTCGTTTATACTGGCCTGCACAGCTTAGTGCGTTGTTTGAGACCTTATATCTAGTCACTTGACAAGCGTGGAAGGTAGTGAACCTTCCACGCTTGTCAAGTGTTGTGAACCATAAAGCTGTCATTCATTCTATTTAGCATATTGTAAAAGTATTGCCATTTAGAACTAATTATCCTATTGCTCACTCTCCGGAGATCGTCATATTTTTCCTTCTGAGCTCGTCTCATTCTTTGTGATTTTTGAGAGACTATGTTTTTTTCACCCAGCGCGGCTTGCTATTCTTTATTCGTTTCTATCGCATAAGGTTGTATATCTCACTACCTATTCGGCTGTTGCATTTACTGCGCCTTTGATGGGTGCCTAGACATTGTTGATAGACGTGCCAGCTGAGTCAGTTTCCACGGCTTATATGCACTCGGCTTTCATCGTTTTGCTTCGTAGCTTGTGGACATCGACTTTATGTCCATATCGGGTCAGCACAAGATAGTAGCCGGAATCTCAGTTGACCTCACGGAAAATCGTACATCGAGCCTTCCTTTATTGGATCGGAATGTGATCGATCTAGTTAAAGGGACGATCATATGGGGATGCTCACCTCTTTTTTATGTTTCGTTGCTGGAAAAAAGTTTTTGCTGCACGCAAAGTCGATAAGCTGTTGTGCGCAGTCGGTGCAGGAATTGTGATTTTTCCTTTTTTACCTTTGAGTTGAAATCTCTCTGCAAGGTTTATAAAAGAGAAGCAGAGAATCATAAGACGTTTTCAAAAGGTCACAGAAATCGTCTTTCATTGCCTCATCTTTATCTCAAATTGGGGGCGTGACGGTTTATGAGCCAAACGTTCCAAAGTTTGATTTGAATGCAAGTCGATCGTTGATTATTTGCGGTTTAATTTTTTTCGCTCACAATGAAGGTATTCAATTCTTGATTTTCAGATGACTTTCTACTTTCGAAAATTGTGTACAATATCATATCCATAATTTCAGTGATAAACAGCTTAGTTTTTTGGACAGTGGGATTATCAATTTTGTATTTCGTAACCTGTTATAGATAGGCCTTAATGGCAACCGCTCTACAGAAAGCTCGTACATTCTAGGTCGAAATAGAGTAGTCCATGTTTCGTTTGCGTAATCGTTTTCGTTAATTCGATCCAAGTATCTGAAGCAAAGTATCAGATTCCTGAATAATTAAAAATATTGGACAATTTGCCCTCCCCTAACCTGGAGGCTCAATCTGGTTTACTTTACCGGTTTAAGGCGCAAAAAATTCTTCCTCGCCTTCCTTCGTTAGTTGCATTCACAATATGAAATATCATGAAGGCTCCCGGCAGCCAACTGATGTGGCATCTCTCGGGAGCTCGAAGGTATAATTCGGTAGTAAAGCTGTAGTGGTGTATCCAGCAGACATTTCTCGGGATTTAAATTGCCTCTTCGGCAACCAACAACCGATGGCGCAAGTGGTTTTTACTACCGTTTGGCTGCTTTCAAATAGAATCATGAGCGTAAAGCGCAGCTTAGACAGATAAGCGGTAGATCATAAACTCGAGCTTAATTTTTTTTTATGAATTTGATTTTATAAATTTGTAAGTAGTATTTAAAGAAAGTCGAAATATGCATCAATGTAAAACCATATGTGTTGGAGGTAAAAAAAAGTAATGCATCGAAATAATAGTATTCTATCAATTTTAAAAATGTATGAGAGTAAATGTTGTTAAACTGCGTTAGCGCCCAGTGTGGGTAATTTCGCCTTTATTTTGAAATTATCTATGAGATATTTTTTTGAAGGTATAATTTTCGAATTCTGTGGTCTTATGCGACATTTTTATTGATATCTTTGTTTATTGCTTAACAGATTGTTATGTCGAGAAAAAACAAAATTACCAAAGCAAAAGGATAGAAACATTGAGCCCACTAATGATTTTAGAACAAGTACAATTCCTGAAGTGAAGCAATCTATAAAAGATTCATACGAATCAATCTGGTAGCACTACCGGTTCTTATTTATTCAAATAAAAAGCTGAAACGTGCGTAACGGTTAATGGTCAGCGTAATCGGACAACGATAAAATATATTTTTTGTATAAATAACGAGTATTGTAACATTTGTTAAGTAAGTGAGTCATAATAAAGCATTTAATCGTATGATTCGTCATTGCCTTACAACACTAAATGATACAATTACTTCAAAAATATCTACCTCGTATTTAGTTTCGGCAAAATGGCGATACATACCCTATTGCTCATGAAAACACTGATATTACGAGATCGTGAAAATTGGCGTGAGAGTTTGGGTTTTGTTGTATGCCAATAAGGCGTAAACTATTCCGGGCGGGAAAGTGCATTATTTTTTTCAGATATTCCAAAGAGTGGCTCTGATGAAACTCACTTCGCCAAAAACAGCAGATCAGGCAATAAACTTAAGGTCGTATTCGAGACAATTACATGAGCCATTTTTCATGGTGCATGAACATTTTTTACTCCTGTTCAAGTTTTTATTCTTAAAAATGCATACTACTTCCAAAAAACGTTTTATTTCAACCATCCGGAGAGACATTCGTTTTTATAATTGCTCAGTCGAATTCTCAAGACAATTTTCATCACATTGGTAGGCAATGACGAATTATAACTTCTGTGGTTACTATCCGTTGACACATTTAAGACATAAAAACTCAACACCTTCACTCTCTCTCTCTCTCTCTCTCTCCCCCCTTAAATACTTAAAGATTATTACAAATCTTCATTTAATTGTGTAATTTAGCGATCTCGTTTACTTTACCGTTGCTCTGACTCCCAAAAATGTTTGTGCACCTCTAAACTTCTTAATTAAATTCTTGATTTATATTAGCAGCTGGCACATACATACATATCTGCAAGAAAAGGCAAAAAGCTTACGAAAATGAAATGAAAACTTTCATTCGAAAGAAAATGCCAGAAACCGACCCTGGGAGTTTTTAGTTCTACTTAAAGAATAAAATCCTGCTAACAGTATCATTTCAAAAGGAATTTTTTCTTTATTTTTCGCGCAGAACAGCAGGTAGAATGAAATTCTTGGCCTGGTTTTATGTAGCGGACAGAACGTTGCAAATAGCGTCGATTCACCCAACAGCGAGTTAAATAAGAAAATCGACATGTCTGCAACGCCTCCACAATGAACGCGATGGTAGATACTCTACCTATTTTTCACAGAGTAAAAATAACTCGGCAGTCTACATCGTGGCAAGACAAACCATCCATTCATTTTGCAGCCAGGTGTATATGAATAAATTAGCCGTTAGATACCTGATTTGCCGTTATTTGGAATTCTATTCTTTCGCTCCCGCGAGTTTTTACTCTTTTCACAGCACATTGACTGCGCGTTCGTTGTTCGGCTTACGTTTTATGGTTGAATCGATGCAATGAAATTCTGCTTGAATTTTTCCTTTCTGCATAATTCAGGCGCTCGAAACGGTTAGATACGTCAAAGTAATGTCGAGTGTAGTCGAGCATACGATTTATCAAGGGTATTAAGGTCCTAATTACTGAGCAAGGTACATTTGTTTGATTCATCGTCAGCTATGCTGTTCTCAAATACGAATCGATTCGGAGTGAGAATTTCCCTCATAGCGCGTTCTTTTTCGCTGAAGTTTACCATGGTTTTTAATAGCACTATAATATATCACCTAGCTTTACACCAGAGAGAATTAATTGTAGATATATGAGAGATTTTAATATCCTTAGCTCTCAGCATTCCGAAACAGTGAGAAAAGCATGAAACGGTGTTAGACCGATTTTCGCAGCTGGCTCAGCGAAAATACGAAGGATATACCTTCGTAAAAGGTATATCCTAAATATATTTCAGAGATTTTCACGTAAAAGGTGAAAATCTCTGAAATATATTTGAGCGCTAAGCGTGCATTAAGCGAAAATACGGTATAATTAAGTGTGGGATCTAGAGAAGAGTGATGGTGAAAGGTACTTGTGCTGTGCGGCGATAGGAAATGCTGAATGACTTTAGTAGGATGTAAATTTTCATGAAATTAGTTTATGGTGGATTAGAAAACGCAAATGGTGCTTAGAAATTAATTTGACGTAGACTTGTTTAGTTGGTGTAATTGAATTATAATTAGTTCGATAATCAACGCAGAGGCAATGAAAAATGTTAGCCTAGGTAATTGATTAGCTAGGGTTGTACGTTGAAATTAAATTTTGAGGGCATATTTTCGTAGCACCGATGAGTATTTAGTAGTTTCTAGCCAGTGTACATAGTCATTGATCACTGGCACCTAGTGAGTGGAGTTCTTGGTTTGAATCCAGGCACAGACGCGCGACAGCTTACTGAGCTTTGAGTTAATTTAAGATTTGGCACTAAGTAAAATCACGGGCAAAGTGACGCTTAAAAAAATGATATGGTAATTTAAAGTACAAAAATGAAGTCATTACCACCTCTTATCACTAAAATATAAATTAGTTGTAGTGGGGCAAGCATTGTTCAGGCTGAATCCGTCTTTCGAAAGCCATTTTTTTAGTAAGTGGCCAGAAAGAAAGATTTTCGGGTAAGAAAGACGAAATAGGGAATTCAATTTTTATTGAGACACCAATTGTATGTTAGAGTCTTCGTTTCGTTCTCCGTTCTACTGCAACGTAAAACCATGCAAGTCAATCCATTTTTTGGGTAACTCTTCAAAAAATCAGTTGTCAGAGATTTGTCGAAAGATTTACAAAATATCTATAAGAATTAATAAAAATTTGTCGTAGCTCTTATCTAGTATCGTTTTATGTGAAATTTGGATATTTTGCTGCAGAACATAAATTAATAGCTGCATTATACACTTGAGTCTACAGAGAGAAAAATTTCTTAGCTAAAAAATATATGATTGCAAAAATGAAGTAAGGATTGCATTTAATTGGCACAACTGCAGAAAAATTTCCAGAGGAATAATTAGAAGTTTTATTGTCTCACGTAAGAAAAAAAAAGCGCCCAATGTGGGTCGACAAATATCTGGCTTTCACATTATAAGCGGCGTTTTTTTCGAAAGATCCTTTTTTCGAAATTGCCTCATTTTGATTATGTTGATTAGAATCAACTTTTTGTAATGCTATGAATGGATTCGACGCCATATGCATGATCGTGGCTCAAAGATTGAGTTGAAGAACCAAAATAAACTTTTATGGTAAACCATTACATTACAAACCATGTACATGACCCATTGAGCGTTTTTTTCGTTGAACCTATTCTTCAAGTCTATGTAATTAAAAGTCGACATTTAAAATTCGATGTGAACAGACGTGTATTTTGAAGTGTCGGAGTTTTGTGAAAGATGCAATCTGAGTACTAAAGACAATAAGAACTGATTGTGTGCTTTTTTGAGAGTGATAAATAAACTCAGTGAGGTCAGCAATCTAAACAAAAGTAAACACGGGGTGATTCCGGAGGATTTGATGGCTTTGAACAGTGCTCGAATATTAAGTGCCTAGACGCACAAAGCTTTACTTTGAGAGATAAATGATAATTTAGGTCAATAATGCCAATGCCCAAAAATGCTCGAAAATGTCTTCAAACTCATCAAGTCAAAGCAAATATTTACAGTTTCCATATATACGAAAAAAATATACAAAGATGGGCATTTTTCCAAAACAAAACGGTTACGGACGTTGAAGTGGACTCAGATGTAGGCTATGTAGGTTTTGAGCAAATTGTGGGCGAAGCCAGAAAAGAACAGGAAGACGAAACAAACACTGAAAAAGCTGATCACACCACAGAGGCATAAAAATGCGAATCTGATGCTGCAAAGCAAAGTGCTTATTGGCATGTTAGAAGGCATACAAGGATACGCTGACAAGAAACTGAGAAGAAAGTTTAAGAAAGAATGAAAAGCAAAAACCTAACTCCCACACCAATCTTGTTTGCATTGGAAGAAACAAAAGAAAATAATTCAATAATTTGTGAATCAGAATGCTCTCTTTCCAGCCCGTAAACTTTTGCACTTCCACCACCCAAAAAAGTAGCTTCGATAAAAATGAAAAAGCAACAAAAACACAAAGACAGTAATAGACAGACCAGTGCAGGTCGAGAAAAACGGACAACGTCACCAATTATTAAAAGTGGCCGCAAACCTCCTTGTTCCTTGCGGATCTGAAAATATCTTATGAATTTGCCATAAATGTCTAACTAGAAATCCAGCCGATGTGCACTACACAACTTGACCACCGAAAGTTACATTATTTCACTTGGAAAAAATACAATATTACACATACCTGAATTTCATTTCAGCCTAAAGTAAAACCTAAAGCTAAAGCTCCATGACCTCAGTTTCGAGAAAATTAAATAGGACCTCCTGGCTCAGGGCTTACACCCTAAATAAGTTTTTTCCCTCAAATTAAGGAAAGAGATAAAACTCGCCTCCCTACAAATGAGATAAGTATTTACACTAACATAGCTGTATGCAGCTTATTTGCAAAGATGAAACCTAAGACCACGGGCTGCCAGTAGTGCGGCCATAACACCAGTTTGTCAGACCCAGGCAAGGTATGTGAAATGCTGCGGATATCAACAGTCCTTAATGTGCACAAAACATCTGGCCGCGACATTCCAAGAACCAGAAAAAAACGTTAGCTTATATAGTAAGAGCAAATACTAAGACAACAGTTACCTCAAACTCAAACTTCCAGAACTAATACAAGACCAAAATTGCTGCAGACCCCGCTTAATACACTACAACTGACTCTCATTCTGTAATTTGTGAACAATATGAAGAATAAGATGGAATGAATGCACCAAAAACTACTAAAAATCATGATTGTCCATTCTTAACCGTATACCTACTTTCAATTGCAATACAAATTCCATCCTTAGCATAACCGGAGAGCTGATGAAATTCCTATATGATCATAAAATTGGCTTGATGATCATCCACGACACATTTCTTAAACAAGCCGATGACCTCTACATCTCTAACTGCAATCTATACCGTGATGATCGATTGCCAAGTGGAGATGGATATATTGCAAGAAAAACCTAAATTGATAGTGTTTCTTGATCTAAATTTTGCGAAATTCGAAACACAAAACCTGAACTAGGGAGTACAAGCAAGGATTGTTGCATTAAGGTGCAAAATGCACTTGTACCTCCATAACGAGGCCGTTTTCTATCAAAGAGAATCATCTGCTATAATCGATGCCATGCATAGAATTAAGATAAGGAAAACTAAGGTGGTTAGCATTAAGATCCTATCGAATAGCCAAGCGGTTCTGAAATATTCTTAGAGGTGAGGGAGGTTCAAAATGAATAGATTCGGGCTGCTATAGATCTCCAACCATGAGAAGCGAGAAAGTGTATACCAAGTCCAAAAAGGGGGAAGAATACCTTGCGTTGATCCAAGTCCGTACTGGAGCTTTGCGAAGATTAATATGGAAAGAAAAATCAAAACACGGACTAAGAAAAAGCTTGAAAGCTACTGGTATAATCAGGAGGCTTCGAAACACTCAAAAAATTTACCTCAGTTTCTATACAAAATGAAAACAAGGAAAAAAAATGACATATGTGGAGCTTTTGCTAAATTTTACTGATTGACACAAGATCACACATAGACCTTTTGGTCCATAGTCACATCAGGTAAGTGGACCAGGAAATTAGAAGGCTCAGTCCAAGTGGCCATCGAAGCATTCAGACCGTTTGGCGAACTGAAGAATGGTATTCAGTCTCTGCTCCACCACGTGTAAGAGATCTACCAGCCAGGGCTAGCCAAAGCAGCGCTGTCTGTTAGTGCCGGGCAGTAACAGAGGAGATGCTGGATTAATTCTGAGTGTCCAGGCTTTTGACAGTTCCTACAGGTGTCGCTTGTTAGGAATCCCATTTTCAGCACCTGAGCTGCTACAACATTTAGTAATTGTGAGATTGTATGACCTCCCGATGATGTTGGATACTATGCAGGTCTAATATGCTCGCCGTCTGCATAGCGCATCTTGCATCATTTTGGAGTCAATCGAGTATTTGCGATGTCTACCGATCCTGACAGGGAAAGGCTGGCCCCATGCATGGTTCATTTCCATCAATGATCTAATGATCGGGAACCCAGAGAGTTCAGAATTTTTTTTTTTGGTTTTCTATCTAGTCAGGGTCTGAACGCATTTGAGTCCGAGCTTCCATCAGTGCTTTTACCACCGCTTGACTGTCTGTGAAAATGTTGATAACTTAACATGTTGTATTTAGGCATATGCCAGGTCTGCGGCTTTACGTATCGCGAAAACCCCCACCTGGGAGATCCTACAGTAATTAGGAAGCCTGAAAGCTGCTTCTATATCGCGAACTGCAGAATATGCTGTAGCATCAACTCTTCTTGGGAACCGTGTGTTTTAGAGCCGTCAGAGCTGACGCGTCCATTTGCTGATTCTATTTTTGAACATCTCCCACGGTCGCTTTATATCACCGCTCGAAGCAAAGAGTGGGGACCAAGTAGTCAGTGCTTCCTGCGTCCCCCGCTCAATACTGTTGTAGCCGAAGGATCTTGACTAAGTGTCCCGTTTTTTTTAGCCTGTCAGCAGCTTTTGTGGCAGTGCCTCTCACAAAGAGGTCAAGCGGAGGGAGATGAAGCAAGACATTCGAAGCAGACGAAAGAGTCGTGATTAAGGCACTTGTGGTGCAGAGAGTCTCCAAACGCTGAACTCTGTTCGCCATGTCAGCAAAGATAATTTTATTCACTGTCGGCCACCAGACCAAGCAGCCGTAAGCATAGATTGGCCTAGCTATCGCCGTGTAGATTCAAAGCGTTAAAACGAGGTTAGACCCCAGTATAAATTGCGCAGCTTGCCCGCTTAACTTCTTCCTTCAAATTTAATTACAATTTCCGCCTGACCTGATTGAGTCTAATACAGGAGTTGTGCACTTGCTTGTGAAGAGTATAAGATCCGTCTTATTGGAGTTGATGCCAAGCAGATCCTCAACCAGCCCCAGAGCATACTCGATGAGCTGGCCCCGGTATGTGGAAACCTCGCCGAGACTAAGATCACAATGTCATCAGCATAGGCTCACAGTGGTGGTCCTTGCTTTCTAACCTTTTCGAAATTGAATTTGTAACCACGTTTCACAATAAAAAGGGTAGAACCCTCCTTGGGGTGTGCCTCTGTGAACTTTCCTTATGATATGGGCTCCCGCCTTCTCCAGTGATATGAGTGTTTATTTAAGCATGTTGCTTATACAGCTACAAAAAGCGGGATAGCTGTAGGTTGCGTGAAGGCTCTCCATAATGATTGTTGTATGGACATTTTTCTAGGCGGCTTCAATATGTAGAAAAGCTCCCAAAACGTACTCCTTGTATTGCAGTGCCTTTTCTATTTCGAGGAATACCCTATGAAGAGCCGTTTCAACAGACTCCCCTTTCATGTACGTATTTTAGTTCTCTCGATAGAGCTTCAGATGCAGCTTAATGTGGAGGTCTGACAATCTTTCGAAATCTTTAAAGAGGGAGGAATTCAGGTTAATTGATCTGTAGTCTTTTTGATGCGCACGGTTGATTTTATCTGCTTTGGGTATAAATACAGCCTTAGCAGTCCTTTAGGCTGCAGGTACAGCACTTAGCTACTACTGAGCATCCATTGTAAATTTGTATAAGCAAGAAAACGGTAAGCATTCCTATCTTTTGTAGCATGGACCGCAGAATTCCATCCAGACCTCGCGACTTGCAGGTATCAACTGGCCAGACTAGCGTCTACTTGGTGAAAACGAAAATGTTTTCTATTTCATGAAGGTCGGACACCTGCTCAGTAGTGAAAGGGGTGGAGTTGTCCAGACAGCACAGGAAGTTAGTATTTAAAAGGATCTTTAGCGTTTCCGAGCTGTTTGCCCACTCCACATCCAGCATACATACCAGACTAGTCTGGCGGTTTCCGAAGTGGTTTCAGTTCTACCGCACAGCTACTTTCGCTTATTTGTACAGTTTTGTACTTGTTCTCTGCGACAACCTAGGTCCTTGTTCCAACAGGGTGGCTTAAGTTTACACCTAGGAAGACTTTGGGGCAAGACTGTTCAAAAGCTTTTACTAGTTTTCCCGTGAATGTGTTTACTGGAATCTCCAGGTCACCTACAGAAGCAATCCTGGGAGGAGGGCCTAAACCGTTGGTCGCTTTTCGTTTATGGTTCCCCCAGTTTACATCTCTGTGATTGCGAAATGGCCGATAAGTGCAAGTTAAGTTGAATTTTAGCCTGTACTTAGTTAGCATCACAACATTGTATCTTGAACTTGACCTCCTCCCTCCGACTTTTCAGATCAAGTGTGTAAAACAACTGATCTCGCTCCTTTATACTATATTCAATAGTTTTCTCTCCTCTGGGCTATTTCCTTCGTATTGGAAATCTTTTTATGTTCCACCAATTTATAAAAGTGGCGATAGACGTTTTATTCAAAAGTATAGAAGCATCGCCATTCTATCTGCTATTCCCAAACTATTTGAAAAAATCATCTACTGCAAAATATCTCCTCTGGTCGACGCTCGACTAAACGAGCAGCAGCATGGATTTAGGAAAGGTCGTTCTACTACAACTAATCTTATGGTGCTTGTTTCTGATGTTTTGTGCAAAATGGAGAAAGGTGATCAAATTGACGCAGTCTATACAGACTTCAGCAAAGCATTCGACCGAGTTGATCACTCCATTTTGATCCTCAAGCTGAAACAATTTGGTATTGCAGGATCTTTACTAAAGTGGCTTTCCAAGGTCTTATTTCTAAGAAAGTCGACGTTAAATTCGGTGTACCTTAAGGAAGTCATCTTGGCCCTCTTCTTTTTAATATTTTTATATCTAACATATCGGAGGTTTTATATGATATTCCTCATTTACTATAAGCGGACGACCTCAAAATCTACCATGTCATCAGGTCACAATCTGACGCGACCTTTTTTCAGTCTAAACTGAACTCTCTAGACCATTGGTGTTACGCAAACAAGCTCCATCTTAACATTGCCCAATACCGCGCAATTAGCTTCTCTCGTAAAACTGCATGCGTTCATTACACGTACAGCTTCAACAACACGGCACTCAGCAGGGTTGACAACATATAAGATCTCGGTGTCACCCTGGATGAAAAGCTCCGCTTCAATCTACATTACGATAGAGTGCTTTCCCCAGCAAGTAAACAACTTGGTTTCATTAAGCAACGAGCCAAAGAGTTTAAGAATCTCTGGGCTACTATACTAAATCTTTATATATTTCACTCGTGCGTCCTCTTCTTGAATATGCGTGCACTATCTAGAACCCGGCTTTCGAAATTCACAGCCAAAGAATTGAGTCTGTTCAGAAGCAGTTTCTACTGTTCGCTCTGAAAGATCTTTTCAACCCTTACGATTTCATTAATCTACCACCACCCTTGCTTCGAGAAGATGAATATTATCTGCCTGCTTCAGTTTCGATGTCATCAGAGACGTGGTTAATGTCGTCTACTTGAAAGAAAAGTTTGGGCTCAATCAGCCCTGGAGAGTCTCCACATCCCGACGATTGCTTATTGAATAGCGAGCCAATAAATAGGTGCTGCAGGCTATTCAATAGCATGAGCGAGAAATTTTCCCCTACAACTTGAAAAAAAAATATTATGAAGGCTCTCTCTTCATAGTCTCCTCCTTTCTCCCACCATACTAATATATGTATATATATATATATATATATATATATATATATATATATATATATATATGTATGTATATATATACATATATATATATATATATATATATATATATATATATATATATATATATATATATATATATATATATATATATATATATATATATATATATATAAATATGTATTGTATAATTAATTTAAATTTAAATTCACTTAGTTATTTGTCATTTATTTATTACTTTATTTGTTATCTATTAGTAACTTATTTATTTATTCGTTATTTATTAGTCTTGTATTCATATATAGTTTTGTTTTTTATTTTGTTTCGTAATTTTATCCATGTACTATTTTATTTATTCTTCTATACACGTACACCTTTCTTAGTGAATAACTAAATAAATAAATAAATAACTTTGATCAGAGAATTATGGGCCTTCAAGTACACTCCAGTTCTCTATTAATCGCTCATTGAAAGCATTGTGGAGAGCTATGTGAAGCTTGAACAGGACATCTTTTTCGCAAACAGTCCCTCCACGGGAAAAGCGAGACGACTGCTGTAGATGCTGCAGAGAAGCAGGAGAGAGTGTAGAGCGCGTACTGGACAGTGCTGTCGTTGTACTCCGATCGGAGTATTTGTACTCCGTTTTTAGTTACCGTACTACTGTACTCCCTTCACTTGCAAAGTACTCCCTTTTCATGGGGAACACTTTTAATGCTCATATTGTTCTCAAATACCAAATTTCAAATATTGTTGGATAGTACATTAACATTTTCAACGTGAACTTTTACGGCGTCCATTCTTTATTTCTAAGAAGAAGACTAGAAGAATTTAGTTTTATTGCTAGTGTCCTCCCGCGTGAACTACTCTTAAGCCTGAATTACATCGGCTTGCAGTGCAGTGTAGTGCACTGAAATTTAGAACTCATGTAATTGCATGTGGCAAATCACATTAACTGCAGTGTAGTGCAGTGCAGCGGACTGCACTGCATGGTTTAGGCCAATTTCTAAAAACGCTGCAGACTGCATCAGCTGACATTCGTTTGAGAGTAGCTGACCGGGCAAAAACCATTTAAATTGAAAGGGAAACTCCGTTCCCGGCATTAAATTGTAAATGGACGAAAGACAGGTGCAGAAAATCTAAATATCAAACCTCCACAAATTAATTTGACTTTCATTGTCAGAACACTGCACTGCTTTCAATGTGCTTTGCAATGCGTGAACTGCTTCGGCACCGCGCTGGACTGCAGTTTACTGCACTGCACTGCATGGCAATGTAATTCAGGCTTCAATTTACATTATAAGTTCTGTGGAAATTGACCGACGGTGCAATAGCGATTGATTGTTGGTGCCCTCTGCTACCGCCCGTCATGGCAGGATAAGGTAGAAGGTTTTGGCGTAGAAGTAGTGAAGTGATTTGAATCTTTCTTTAATTTTTGCGACACCATTGACTGTTTCTTCGTTTCATTGCGTAAACTGTTTTTCCTGAAATATTTCGGAAATTTCTGTGAAGAATATTTCAACTGCCTGTTTGAAGTGAATGATGAAATCAAAGGTAAGTTGAGAGGATTGTTGAACACAAACTTGCAATGAAATGCTCGAATTTTCAGCTTGACTTCTTTTTGTTTCACAAGCAGCAATTTGTCTATATAGCTCACGTGTTCAATTTTGTCTCCGAATTTTTTCAAGTATATTAGCGGGAATTTCAAAAGGTTATTATCACAGACTTGAGATAAAATGCTTTAATTTTCAGTTTTATGACACAAGTCATTTTTTCCATCACCAAACGCGCTGGTCATTTCTAGGACCAAATGCAATTTTTACAAAACCATGGAACAGTTGGTTTATCAAATAAATTTATTTAGTAAGAAGTTTAGTTTTAAAGTTTGTTTTTGATTAAATTGGATAAAAATAGAACTTAAGGGCTCACACCTGCGATAAATATGGAAGGCGGTGCGGCTAATGATACGAGGGTTAGCATAGAGTTGGATACTGACGATTCTAGTTCAGGATCCAATTGTGATACCACACAAATTTGTATTGAAAATCAAAGACGATATCAAATGTTTCGGAAAATTTAGCTAGCTTAATTTGATTGGGTTCAAGCAAAGGCTATACCTGCTACTTCAAAAGGTAGAAATGAGAATAGATTTCTTTGTAAACACTGCCAAAACCCGGTAAGCAAAAAAGTTTCACATTTATTGCGAAATTAAAAAGTAAATCGCACAAAATTGGAGTCAGCCGTAAAAATCAACCAGAAATTTACAGTCGAGCAGCTATTGAATCATTCACGAAAAAATCCAAAAATACTAAAGTGGCCGAGCTTTGAATAGCTATATTTTTTGGAACACAATTTACCATTTAGGTTAATCACACCATTGATTTTGTTGATTAAAACAATTGCCCAAGATTCTGAAATTGTAAAATTATTGAAGTGTGGGAAAGCGAAGTTTACTAATGTCATTAATTTCGTTTTAAAGAATGAATCGTGAGAGCCAATATCCAAAGTTTAAAAAAAATAATTCTCTGATCATTGACGAAATGACAGATATAAGGATAATCTAATGTTTGGCTCTAGTTGTTCGATATTTGTACTTTAAATAGGCAGAAGTCCACTATAGATTTTTAGGTCTTTTGGAACTGCCTCTATTTTTGTATCGCTTTTTTTAATTCTTATTAATTTATTAAACTCTATATGATTCTGTATCGCCTTTATTAATTCGTATTGATTCATTAAACTCTGAACATTAAAACTCTGCACAACTAAAAATGCTCGACTCTGGATATATTTTAATTATAACTGTAAACATTTCCAATAAACGCAATCGTTAGTTGGATTGCCAGGTATGTTCAATAATAATTTTCCATGATGAGCGCCATCTATGGACTAACACATTAGAATTTTGAATACGTACGGGAAATCGCAAATTATTCTAATCCTATAATTATTACTATACATAACATAATTTTTACTGCTACTTGTTCTTTGTATTTTGCTTGACACATGCAGGATCATCAGCACTCAAAATGTGATCTAAAGTCAATAAATTACAATTTGACGAAGTATTTAAACGATTTGGATATTCATTTGAAAAACTTAGTAAGATTCGCTTTAGACGAAGCTTCGCTTATGATGGGTAACAAGTAAGGTGTCGAATACTTCCTTAAAAAAGATTTTCCAAATTTGTATGTTAAGACCTGCACCCGTAAAAATTGCCAAATGTGCATGCCACTTTTCTGGCAGTTAGGAAATTTGTGTTTGGGGGCAACAACCCAGCAAACAATTTAATCATTATATAAGGCTTGATTAGGTGTAATATATTCCTTAGTGCAAAATGCCTGTCTCTTGTAAGGGAAAAAAGTCTGCATACATTGTACCTTATTTTATCCCTTATTTTAACATGGGCCATGTCATTGGCTGTAAGGCATACTGTTTTTAGCATTATATGTGCCTTATGATCAGGCTTGAAAAATGATTAGGTTAAGCCTTACTCTAAGGTTAACTATTGTTAGAAGATAATCCTTATGTTTACGCTTACTAGATATGGTTGTCTTCTCAAACTGGTTTATTTAATTTCAATGATTAAAAAATTCGTACATATTAAATCTCTATAACTAATTACACTCTTATACCGATTGAACACTCCGATCACTTTTCACACTTATCACTTTTAACTTTTATTACTTTTAACTATAGATTTTAAGGCGATCCTATCACTTCTGAAATTCGTACGTATATTCAAAGAAATGCCAATGCAGACGGAATTATTCTGCAGAACTATTCATTATTTAAGCCTTAGCCTGATATGCCTGATCATATTTTTTGCTGGGAAATGGTTTGCATGGCATGGCACCTATACTTCGCCGCGTAACCACTCATGACTGGTTAGACTTTTGTTCATCCAACTTAGGTAAGACCTGCAAGTCTAAGCTCATAGTCTCTGTTTGACTAGCAATTCATATTCGGTAGAATATTAACTAAATATGATAATAATACTATATATTTATATATGTATATATATATATATATATATATATATATATATATATATATATATATATATATATATATATATGTATATATATATATATATATATATATATATATATATATATGTATATATATATATATATATATATATATATATATATATATATATATATATATATATATATATATATATATATATATATATGTATATATATATATATGTATATATATATATATATATATATATATATATATATATATATATATAAGAGTAACTAAATATGATAATAATACTATATATATATATGTATATATATATATATATGTATATATATATATATATATATATATATATATATATATATATTTATATATATGTATATATATATATATATATACATATATATATATATATATATATATATATATATATATATATATATATATATATATATATATATATATATATATATATAATCAAAACCATTGTACTCCCTTTTAATGTAAAGTACTCCCTTTGGATTAGGAAATATACTCCCCTAAAAATTTTCAAAACGACAGCACTGGTACTGGATATCCTATAGAACAAAGATCTGATGATGAAAAGTAGACCCAAAACGTCGCAATCAAGTGATTTGCATAAAATATCATGTCTGAATTCTTATTTATCATAGCAACACAATAATAATTGGAAAGCTTTGTGACTCGTAAGGATTTAATCGCAATTCACAATCAAGTGAACTTCTCCATGTTGCATATTTTTTACCGGGCTGTGAATGCCTTTGCATCTCAGAAGAGAGAGATATAAGGAAATGAAAATGGCAGTGAGAAATGAAGCAATTTGCCTAGACTGAGCGTTAGTACTAGTAAGAGAATTTGACATTCACTAACTCCGCCGAACAGAAAGATAGAGTGAGCTAGATAGAGAAAAATAGTTGGCCATGTGCACGCGAATTTGACAATTACTAACTCAACAACAACAAAAGCTCAGGTATCGTGCAAACCAAGGGGAATATCTGAGGTAGCAATTCTCTCAATTTGTTCTATTTATAGATTTTACCTTTGTAGTAAAATTGCTTCACTAAATTTCGAATATGTACACGCTTGTTTCATATCCTTAGATCTCTATGTTCTGAGCTTTGCATCTACCAAATACTTGGGACATGTTGTTTGTGTTGCAGTTTTCTGATATCGATAGTTTTATGATGATTAAAATCTTGAATTCTTCCCCGGCGAAGCGACTATCAAACTGTCTCAAGTTGGGTGCGTTATTTCCGTTGGCCGCGATAATATTCGTGGATATAGAATGTTGTTTCCGTTGCATGTGCTCAGTCGTTTTCAAAGTATTTCACTTTTATTGTTTTCAAAAGTCAATTAACTTGGGAATTTTATAAAAAAACTAACTAACTGGTGCATCATATCAAATATAAAAAAAACTGAGAAAGATTGTGTTCGAAGTGATTTTTTTTTTACTAATGTTCGAAGAACATTAGTATTAAAATCGATTTTTCCAAAAATTCATATTTCCATATATATATATATATATATATAT
>OZ022263.1:95199189-95306689 GCA_963978885.1 Nemotelus pantherinus | reverse complement strand
CAGCTCATGTGGTGGAATATGCACTCAAAACCTGCACGATTCTTCTTCTGTTCTTCGAACATTAGTGTTTCTAGCGGTTCAGGTGCGCTAGAGTTTTTTAGCTTCAACTACTATTGAAAATATTTTACCCATTATTCGTCTGGATGAATATCTTAAAAAATAATTTACGACACTTTAAATGACCATTAAAGCAATTTCAGGTGGTCTTAAATGCAATGGAACCTTCATTCTTTTCATTCTTCCAACTACACTCTTTTGGAATCACCTATTTTATGTCCGAAAAGTTTGACATTTACTGAAACACACGTTAACTCTTCATTGACCTCGAACGAACCAAGTGATAAAGCAATGACAATTTTATTGTGATTAAATGTTAGAATTTTCATTTTATGGTGACCTCATGACTTTCCAACTAAAAGCCCTCAACGTTTATTATCCTTACAGCATTTATATATGTGTGGTATGAAGGAGAGCGTATTCTAGCGTGTATCTAGCGCAGTAAAAGATAATAGTGTACTGAATGAGTTCTTCGTATATTTTCTCATTACAAGTAATGAAATTATTGTCTACATCGTCTTTGTAGAGCAGTTTAAAGGTTGTATTTTCTGGTGAATGGACATTGTCTTTGTGGACTTGACTTTTATCGTGCAAACGATTACGGAAAAATATAATGCACACTCGTATGCTGCAAATCAAGTAGGGAAGATTCTTTAAAGCTGCTTTTTCGGAAGATTTATGAAAGAAGTTTTGGTTTGCTCAATTATGTTGTGAATCGGCATCAAATATTTCAGAGAATTTTCAGAAATTGTGAAAATACAACCGAAATAATAGAAAATGTGATTTGTTTTTTTTGTAAAGAAACTCAGATCATTTCTAAGACTTTTAAAAGTGAGATATTCACTAAAAACTCGTTTGTATAATGCATCTGTCAATACTCTGCCAAAGAATAATATTTGATATTATAAGGAATGTATTTCATTATATTTAGCCATGCATGCCTTTTGTGAAGTCTCCTTCGAAGTCGCTACTGGTCTTTGGCTCCTTGACGACGAAGAATTTCGGTTATTCATGGAATTTATTTGTGAGTGAAATGTACTGATTCAAGCCTTTATTCGATTTCTCAAAAAATCGAGCTGATTCAAAAGGCTTTTGATTTCTCTAGATTCCAAGACAAAGACCTACCATTAACATTTGTCGCTGCTGACCCAATTTCGGGTTTTTGTTGGCTGCTTCATTTTCAATGCTTTTCTGTGTCTCGCTATCATCATAACATTTCCTTGAAATTCGTTATTTCAATATCTTCAGCCATTCAGTATAATTTCTTGATCGAAATGAAAGTGATGAAATTGAAATCAGATTCTTTCCAGAATCGAAATCATTCAATCTGTCATGCCACATCTCTCGCATATCCTTTCGAAGCATTCGTCCTTTTCTCTTTCTGTAGTCTTGATGCTCCAGGGACAACAATGGATTTGCCGTGACGTAGAGGATGATGGTTTTGGAGAGTAAGCAACATTTTCACAAAACGATAAAAACAATTTCACGTCAGACTTATACACAAGGGAAAGTTATCAGACAATCAGCTTGATACTGGCTGTGTGTGTGCGTGAAAGTCCTTCGAGACATTACGTAGTGACAAAGACTATGCGTGGCCTGAGAAGTGCGAAATTGAAAAGCTGGATGAGAAAATAGAATAAGAATGTTTGGTGCCAAATTGAATGGGATTAAATTGGTGGTGTTGAAAACAGCTGGGCTTGTTGATAGAGTTGAGTGGGTGATTGGTGACCAGATGAGCTAGTCGTAAAAAATAAAGCAAGAAGAAAGTTTTTTGTCAGGTTTTAGATATGGATTCTCGAACCGTCTGAAAATAAGAACTGAAAAAGTACTTTGAGAGCACCAAAAAATGTTATTTAACTGACAGGGCTGTAAAGAATTATAAAAGCATGAAAATTTTTATGCTAAGTTTCATGAGCTCGCTTTTTTTCCAAAAAAAAAAATATAAACAGCTGTTGCTGCTGCTCTCTGAAAGCTTTGTGCGGGCCACTGGATCGGAAAAATATTGGTACTTCACCTCTTACCTTTGATTGCATTGCTGATTCGTAAGATTTATCAACTAGAGCAATAAAATTCAAACCAGCCTATTCGTCTTTTTTCACCAAAGTCATTACTCTTTCTGCCAAGTTTCCATTGAATTTGATTTTCTGTCCCTTGTCTATATGGTTTTTTCGGTAAAACCAAACCACAATGTTTCACAATCTTTTGCATTCGTAATGCGATTCTTGAGCGAAACAAAGCTCTCAAGTGCTGCACAATGAAAATAGAAAAGAGAAAACATCAGATTGCTTGACATGTAGTTAACCACAGAGCACAATTCCACTGAAAAAAATTGACTTTTTCCGGCGACAAGGGCAATCGAGGACAACTAAGAGAAAAAATTCAATTGTGCTTTGTTGTATGGCGAGCAATTCTATCAGACCCAGTCAAGAATGACAGAAGAACATGCGGTTACGACTTTAGGTTGTGTTCAAACGAATGAATAAATGAACGAACAGTAGTAGAAGTGTTCAACAAGGACTCAAACAGAAGCAGAATGTTTTCAGTTGGAACAAAAAGATGAATTTTTCTTTCAGGAAATTGCACGGCTAGTCTTAGGATATCGAAAATATTCTCTCCGTCCGAAGCTAACCACAACATTTTGTTTGAAGTGACAATGACAGAAATAACACAGGGGATAGAAACCTTTAAACTCGCCAATACCTTGCCAATCATCGTTTAGTGAAAGCAAAAACCATACTAATGCTTATCCGGAATCAAGTTTTTCCATGAGTATGGATGTTTTTGCATTCGTAACTGTGACGGCAAAGTTAGTTGTAATGTTTAGAATGTTCGCTTCCGGTTAACTAATGCGATAGGCATTGGATTTGGTGATAGACTAGGCGAAGGCTGAATAGGTGAAAACCCAACCCAAGGCGCAAAACAAAGAAAAAATGAAATAAAATCACGTCGATTTATTTTCATTTGACGAAAATAACTATATTAAACTGATGCAGTAAATACAAAACTTTTGAACTGATCTGAGAAGAACAGCCAATACTATTATTGTAGTTTCAGCACTCGAAAGTAAAATTTAAAAATATATTCAAATTGACCCAATGAACTTTCAATTACGTTTTGATTTGGAATTTCGGACCATTCGACAAATTAACTGTTCCGCAAAAAGTCTGCAAAAACGCAATTGTTGATGAAACGATGACAAACGACACAACCCATACACCTATATAACATCTCAGTTGCAGCCAGTGTGACCAGATTCGGCTATTTCCCGCCAATTGGGCTATCTAAAATTTGAATTCGCGGGCGGTTTTTTCATTTCGCGGGTTGGCGGTTTTTGGGCTATCTATTTTTATGAAAAACTATATTTGGGCTATACAGTAAAACCTACTAATCGGGATACTGTATGATCGAACCCCTGAACAATTGAGCTATAACATCACCGCACATACTATATCTTGAATAAAATTCACTCTGTAGTCGGGCAACCTCTAAAATTGGACCGTGAACCAGATTAGCAGCACAAAAATTTGCTTAGTAATACTTGCAAATCAGACCAAAAACAATTTTAAAACTAGCATGAAAAATTGTCCAAAAATAAGTTTTCCAGAAAAATATTATCTATTCAAGTTCAAGAAAATTTTTCGTACAATTCCTGCATAGTTTTCTGCTGAAAAATTATTTAATGTGTAGAATTCGGTACCTTATAGATAGCTTGAATTTTATTGTTATTCTGATAATAATAAAATATTGATTTATTTGAGCATTGTTGTATGTTGTCCCTTTAATCAAGTATGAATGCAATTCATTTGATAATTATGATGTAAATATGTGAACGTTTGTTCAGGCAACGTCAAAACAACTGAATAAATCTACTATGAGTGCAAAATACAACGATCTAAGTGACAAACAGTTGCTCATCTAAAGAAAAACTGCCGATAGCCTCAAAATTAGTAAGAGTCAAGTGCATCGTATTTAAAAAAGCATAAACCTTCTAAAACGGAAATTAAATAACGTTGGAAAATTTTGAAGACACTAGGAGAAAGCGGCTGGGAGAAACTAAATTACTGCACTTATACGATGAACCTCATATTGTGAGCGCTGGAAAATACTAAGCGTTCTTCAGACCCAATAAAATTAGTTTCTATATTTGAAGCTCTCTAGTAATTACGATCTGCTTGGAATTAAGTGTCTCAAAAGTGTTTTCAGAAAAGTAGATTCTCTCGAAATCTGAGGGTCAAGCTCAAATTCAAAGTGATGAGAGTTTAAATTCAAAGTGATTAGAATTCAAATTTTCCAGCAAACATTCAAAATTTGGCAGAATACGATCAATTTCCGACCACAAACGAATCTCTCCCGGACGATTGAGTAGATGTCTTTTTTAAGGGATGATTATGTATTTTTTAATTTTAAACCAAAGAAGCCATAGCAGCTTTTGTTAATTCCGATAGTGAATGCAAATCGCATTCATTCAAAATTCTATGACCTAGTTTATGCGAGATCCCAATTTAATCCCGATATGGGATTATACCAGTCAGAATGTCGTATAAACGGTCAAATTCAGATTTCAGCTCAGACCCAAACAGTTGGGTTTACGCCAGATGACTATGTGTGAGTGTGCATATGAAATGTATAAAGGAAAGTGATTTTTCAACATGGCGACTTTTGGTAAACGCTGTGCACTTGGTCTGTTATCCATTATCCTCTTTGTGGAATTCATTCTTGATTTGGAACGACACCTCAGAAAAAACAAAAACGAGTTAATAATATGTTCAACTATCGTTAAATGTTTCTCCATATTCATTCTTGCCTTCTTCGTACGTTAACTGAAATGTTTAACGTAACCTAAACTTCCTACCTTGCCACATTTATAAAGTACAGTTTCTATTTGCGTGTAAGCTATCCCTCAAAACAAGTTTCTATGGATATACACAATCCGAATTTCAGAAAACCAAAAACCCATTTTTGCCCGTTTATTACGATGGAATATGTGGGATAATACCGAATCGGGATTAAATTGGGATCTCGCATAAACTAAGGCCCGTTTCACACGAGACACTCGGTGTCCGGCCACTGTGTCTCTAGCCACTGTCGGGGCATAGAAATAAATGAGAGCATACACACAGAGCCACAGTGTCCGGGCCACTTTTCTATACAAAAACAGTGGCTGAGGATTCAGTGGCCGGACACCGAGTGTCTCGTGTGAAACGGCTCTAAGTCACTGTTTAAAAATTATTCATTTTATTTCAAAGTACACTTCAATTTTTTCTCGAAACATCGCTTGGAGACCCACAAGTGAAGTTGTTTGTCGTATATATGTCCTATTGAATGTATTTAAACGTCCAAACATAATGTTAACAGCTGATCGTCTAATCGAAAAAATAATTTATTTCAAAACTTGCGTTCATAGTTTTGAATGTATGAAATCAGATAAAATATTTACATTTTAAATAAAATATTCAGCCTTTCTAGTCATTAAGGTTGTTTCTTATACTAATTTAATTTTTATGGCACCCAAATTTGCAAGTTGTTTTTGTAAGATTTTATTTTCTGTGTGAACTTTCTAGGAAAGTCCTTGAAAAACTAAGTGCCCTTCTACACTTATTTTTTCAAGGACTTTTCTAAAATTTCCACACAGTTTCTGTCATTTATTCACATTTTTCCCTTTTCAAATACGTTGTGAATAAAATTTTATCTGTATTCAGTATCGAACATTTTTACTGCTTCGGGGCTGCAATTAGAGCATTTATGTTACTTTGTACGAGTTTTACGGATTTAAATATTATAGTTTAAACAGTTTAAATGACTATTTTAAAAAAAACCGATTTTTCCTTTCGAAGCTAGATATATTTAGTTTTTCGTGACAAATATCGATATTTCGAGGGTAATCTGCCCTCTTCTTCAGTGTCTGAAGAAGAAGGCAAATTACCCTTGAAATATCGATATTTGTCACAAAAAACGAAATATTCAATGTCTCAAGAAGAGGGCAGATTATCCTCGAAATACCGATATTTGTCCCAAAAAAACTAAATATATCTAGCTTCGAAAGGAAAAATCGATTTTTTTTTAAAATAGTTTTCACAAGCTAGAAAAAATTGGCACACATTAACAAACAGCTTTAATGAGTTAATTTAGTTATAAATCTGGTGTGGCGGGTTTTGCGGCTACAAATAAGAAATTTTGAGCTATGAAAATTTGAAATTGGGCTATATTTTCTCGCAAACATCTGGCCACACTGATTGCAGCTTCTATGCTATAGCACTTTTAATCGCAATAAGGTTTCGAACATTCGTGACAATTTTTATTGAAGCATGTATCTCATATGATAGTGTGCGCTAGTGTACAGTCCAGAATACTAATATTCTTATCATTTGCGTAGATAATTTTGTAAGTTCGTCAAAACCGTGACAGTAGTGCATTAAATTTAATCAAAGACAAATAAAATTCGCAGCAAGATATCTTTTAAAAAACGTTCGTTCGGTTTATAACCAAACGGTGATGATTATTTAATGTCTTTAAAATTGGCAATTACGCACTAATCATGATTTCTCCACCAGGTCAGCTTGCTGATGAAGGTGATTCAAATGTCACAGTCCAGATACGCGTGGTATAAACGCCACCCACTATGGCGATACACGACAGTCTTTTGATTTCATCCGGCATCATCAGTTACCCTCTGAAATTCACAAGTTTCGGATCCGAAATCTATGACTCTAAAAGTGCCGACTAACAAAATATTTAACATATTTTTTTAAGAAATATAAAGTTCTACACGCAGGATCTGATGCCTAATAGAGCATTCAAGTATCTTTCAAGAAGACGTCACAGCTTCTCAATTGCTATATTCATTGATGAATTTAGCTAAACGCAACCAATACAAGAATATCAGCGTCAAATTCAATTCATACTGAGATTATTTTTGCTCATCGCTTTTGGCTCGCAGTGACTGACACATGTAGTCCGTTTCAAGTAATAAATATTCTAGAAAACGGTCTGACACAGTCTTGTACTAAGATTGCCACACTTACAATTGCACAATTCAAAACCATTCAAAAACTGTACGATGTTGTCGTGTCGACTGCCACAATTCAAGGGAATGCCCCACTTGTAACGTTTTCACCGAAAAAATGCGCGAATTGTGCAAGGCTCCAAATTACAACCGAGAGAACTGCCCTAGTAGACTGTTACTTACGCAGTGAAAATTGGGGACCGGCAAGAAAAATTAATACATATCCCAACATATTTGACGTCGGTAGCAAGACTAAAGTTCCAACTTAGATTGGCGAGGTCCGGTGATATGGAAATGCAACCTCTTCTACAAACTTTCTGGTGTCTCCCAATCAACTGGGTGGATCATTCAGGATAATAGTAAACTATTCGGCTTTTATCAAATTTTAACATTAACGAAATCCTGCTGGAAAAACTACGGAAAAATTATATTAACTTGTGGAAATAAAGAGCAATCTAAGACTAACTTTATTTTGACCAATAATACCTGAATAGTCGTAGAAGTCGAAATCCAAAAGGATTTTTATAACTTCACACTGAAAGCTAACACAAAATCGTCTTTTGCATGCACAAACTAACAATTTAGTTTGCCGTTTCACTACGATTCGAATCGCTGGAATTCGCTCAATTTATTGTTGATTAGGTGTAGCTGGCATGCGGTACTGCCGCAATGAAACTCTATGTAGAAATCAAACCTGCTCCAGGAGTCGGAATAGGTATTGAACCTGATTTGTAAATCATAACAGGTCATCTTAGAGCACACTCGAGCCCGTGTCCTATTTTGGGAAATAAAACACATGTTACGGCTACGGGAGCACGTCCGACATCTATTCCGAGTCGCTAAGTATCTAAAAAAAACCTATTCCGAATCTCGGAGCAGGTGCGAAGAACATGATTCCGATGAGATTGAATACCGACCATATCTAAGCAGTTAGCTTACTAGCGACGGGACTGGTTTGTTTCGATCGACTTTTTCCACGCACACGCACACGGTTGCGCGTGTGGCTCAACAGGAAATTCGACAGCAGCAAAAATCAGTGAATTCCCACATCACCTCTCTCGAGAAGGACTGTCGTTTATTTGCGTTAGTTTGAATTTACTCGGGTGCATTACTTAACAAAGTCGCGGGAGTTATGATATTATAAACATACTATCATAAACTATAGTAAATTATGAGATTCCATTATCCCATCATTCGATCTGTGAACATATGAATCAATTAGTATTTCATAGAATCAATTAGTATTTTCATGACACAATCATTTCATGCAATAGAATATCATATTGCACGTGGCCACTTAGAAAGAAGTGTGAAAGAATTGATGTCAAGATTTGTTTAGATTATCAAAGATGAAGATGCATTATGAAAGTATGAATATCGAGAATTGTTTATAAGTATTATCGATATTGTTTAAAATATGAAGACGAATGTCAAGATAGTTTATAATTCAATTAGTAAGAAAGTTAATGATAGAATTATTTTGATTAAAAGGAACATGCATTTTCCATTTCATATTCTTAAGAAATACTTAACCAGAATTGTTTGTTTTATCTCGCTACTATAAATACCTGTAAGAGTTTTGAAGTAAGTTCAGTTTGTGGAATAAATTTATTAAGTCCGCATCTCTGGGATTTTATTAATCAAAAACCCATATCTCGGGTCGCGAATTGTGTTTAGTTTTCGGAGCACAGCGCTATGCATTATGTATGGGAATTCTGTACCGATAAACATGTACGTACTGCTGCCACTCTGTATATTAAGTGTTTATATTTTTGGCCTATTTAATCCTATAGTAGAAGTAGCTTCAAAAGAGTAAGTCCAGAATTCACCAGCGATGACTTCTTTGGAGTAAATGTAAAAAAAATTCAAACAATATGTTTCAAAATGATATTCAATCTTCCATGTTTCTATCCAATATAGAGACTCCCATGACTTGTGAAAGTTCAAATAAATGTAGTTATAGCTAATATTCTCAACATTTTCATCTTTTATAGCTGCTAAAAATTCAGCCAACAATAAAGTCTTAAACTTGCTTTTGCAAACTAGAAACGCAAGCATTTAACACTTCAATGATTTCTTTCCGTATTAAAAGAAACTTTTCACCCCCCCTCCCTTTCAACAGCAGCAAGTAATGTATTTGCCATATTTCAAATATACTATATACACATATTTTCACAAGTGAAAATCAATGGCGGAGTGTTAATTCATTAATTAACATCGTTTTGCGTTTATTTTGCTAGATAATCATTGAATTGTCTTCAGTGCTCCTCTCGCTCATACAGATATATATTTTCACGTCCGCTTTTTGCATATGCTACATAAAGCTTTTCATATTTTATTCTTTTCAATTAATTTAATTTCTTATTAATTTAGTTAATAACATTAGGTGCGTTTAGGTAAGTTAAGCTCTTTACGACAGAACTTTGGGTAAGTACATTGAATACAACAACTATCGCTGCAGCTGTAACTTTACTGCGGCAGTGATTGTTGTTGTATTCAATCTACCTACCTAAAACACTGTGCTTAACTAACCTTAACTTACCCTGCCCAAGAGTGCAAAAAACGAACCTTTTATTATTTTCTAATTTTGTTTGTTGTTTTTTTTCCATTTTCTGAACGGATTTTTTTTTGTAAAATCGATTTATTTAAATAAATCAAAAGTAAATTACATTTTTTTTTCGGTTTTATTTAGGAGATTTTTAAAGATTTTTGCCTGAAGTTTTAAAGAAATAGGTACTGGAATTTTTACCAACCCTTATTATTTACGAATATAAGTACTTAGCTGTTTGTCGTTAAAGCTCCCCGAACACGACGAAATTCAACATAAGCATAAAAACTTTGCTCCGTTGCCTCATTTCCAATACCTCAATCCTTTCATTTTTGTATGTTTAGCCTTTGAAAACAGCAGTCAACGTTTCATTATAACTTTTCTTTGCTAGATAGTAGCCAGAAAAAAATCTTGACTAAAAATATTATTGCATAAAAAACTTCAACTCTGAAACTAAAGCTCAAGCAGATTGAAATGAAAATATTGTCCGTGAAAACTTAACTGCTTCTGTATTTTATTCCCTCTCCTTCACTGCCTACTTCTTGATAGCACTTTGTCGTAGTCTGCCTAAGACTCTTTTAAAAAGTTTGCGGAAAATTCGAGGATCAGATGTTTCTCTGGGCTTCTAAAAAAGAATCATTTGATTCAACGTCAGCAGTATTAAATTCTCATTCTCATGCGCTTTTTCGGGAGGTTGGTAGACGACGACTAGCGCAGATTGTGAACGAGAGTAGAAAATATGCATAGTAATTCGATGTCGAAATTACAATAACAGGAAAAATGATTTTTAGGACACGCGGGCATTGTTGGGTGGTCTTTTGCTACTTTCCCGAGGCGAACAAGGAAAAGTTGTTGAAAACAAATTTCTGAATTAATGATGCGTATCATATACTTACGACATCCAAATGTCTCACAGTGGGACGAATTGTCCCATATTGAAAAAGTATTGGGTAAATTTTGGCGGAGCAAAGTAGTTCATTGAGAAATTCAGATTAATAGTTCTGATTACTTTTATATGAATAAATTATATTTATATGAATAAATTTTCGAAAGAACCAACAAAATATTTCTCAAAATAATGTCTTTTCCTTTCAATGCTCTTTTGCAGCCAATTAAAATCGCTAATGTTATTTTCTTTCGCTAACCTCGTTAAAACTGTAAACTTGCTAATAGAATTCATCCAACGACCAATGTAATTTCCATTGTGATAATTATGACTTGTTTCCTTATCCCTTCCAATCCTGCCTTGAAGCGCCTTTCCACACCCAAACTGAGGTGCTTTTAATTGAATCTATAAGAAAACCGACCTTGAAACTTTACTGACAAGACGACTAGGCTTTTGTTTCCATCCGTCGTCTCATACCGACTTTCGGCAGTTCCATCATTACACAACGAATCTCTGTTATTCCTGCCAAGTTTTATAATATTAACGTGCCTCTGCTTTAACGACTTGCCATCGAATAATTCTCGAAATTGACATTATCAATGAGAGAATGCCAAGCTTAAAATGACAAACATTCAACACTAAGGACTGATTTCGGCCTCTCTTATTCATAGCCTTGGCAAATGTTCATTAATTAACGTGAAGAGAATGGTAAATTCATTGTGAATAGATAACAGGGTTGTATTCGGAACACAATCAAGACGAGGTCACCGTAGTGGTAGACAGGAGCGGGGACTAGTCTCTCTGGTTTTATTGTGAATATCGAACCAGTTCTATAGTATGAGGACAAGACCACAATAACTACAGAAATCGATCTTGAAATTGAATGCTATTATCATTCGATACAACAACTAAGGGTGAGAAGAGTGAATGGAACACGACCCACACTGGGCGCAGATTTTGTCAATACTTATTTATGCACGGTAACGAAACCATGCAAATATGCCTGGGCGACCTAGAAAAGAAATTGTTGATTTTACCTTAAAGTGGAAAAGAAAGAAGGAAAAAAACGGAGTACTTGAATGGATTCTCGACTAAGCTCCAAGAGCACCACAACGACGCTGACGATGGCCATGACTACGACGACGGCCAAATACTTATCGACTAATTTGAAGAGGAGGTAGCAGCAAGTATGTACTTTCTGTTCGACAGCATAGTAAATTAAATGACTTTGCGGTTGATATGACTGCAAATAGTTAGTAGTACATGGGCAAAAATTTGTTTGCTTGCGAATGGAAATGCAAGGTGGAAGTGAACACAACTCCAGAGTTTGTCCCATTTATTCGCAAGCAAAGAAAATATAGAAGACTGCCCGCCAATAATGTACGCTCATAGTAAAAATAAACTCACCGGAATAAATTTTTATAATAGAAATTCATGATGAATTAAGAACGATATTTAATAAATTTAATAAAAAAAAAATTTCTGTAAAGCCAAAAAATTAGCGATCGCAACTTGTAACAAACCCTAAACGAAAATCGAAAAACATTTGTTATTTGATATTTTGAAGTTCTAATGACAAAAAAGAATATTTTTCCATTTTCGACTGGAACAGCTTCCAGTCCTTAATTATTGCAGCAAGAGAGCAATTTATCTTGTATCTTCTCAAATTACCCACCAAAAATTCGTAGCTAGCTTTTGAGTCATTTAACCGAATTATTTTGAACATAATGAAATCAAACGTAATGACCTCACACTAGGTACAAAAGCAAAACTACCTTTTCTATGATCCCGTTGCAAAAGAGAAGATTTATAAAGACTTGAATTCAATATTACTTTTTTTTCGACCATCAACCACAAGAAAGGTTCAATAGAGACAAGCAAAGTGAACAATATCTACTTTACCATCTATTCATGGTTTTATTTTCAGGACAGTCATAGTCGCCTTTCTTTGTAGTCCGTTCTGAGTGTAACAAGCAGTTCATTGACTAAAAGGGAAAAACCTTTTAAATTGGAACATGAATGTAATTATTTAAGTTGACAAGTTGAATCTTTTATTCAGTTCATCGAGTGAAGGAAAAAAGGATAAAAGGTTGTTTATGTTTTGAGGTTTTCGACAATAAGTGAGTGAATTTAAATGAGCTGGGGACTGAATCAAAGCTATTGTTTTATTTTATGACATTGCCAAAGCAAAATTGTTCCGCTACAACCCATTTAAAGTTTTGGGGAGTGAAGGCAGTATAGACGAAGTTTTCATAATTGAATTTTTAACAGGTGTGAAATGATTGGTTTCACGGCTCACTTTGCTTTGATTTAACTCAGGCACTTAATCAGAGCTAGGACAATTCTCTCGTCCGTAGTTGATTTCGAGCCTGGGATGGGCTTTTTAGCGTTTAAAAATATATTTTCTTTATTTTTCGTGTAAAGATTGAATGATTGTGAGCATTTAAGGACAAAAATACTAAAACTTTAAACGATGTGATGAGAAGTTGCATTATATGTACAGTGTCGCGCACGCACTTCAGCATGGAAGGTAAGACTCGGCTTGATTGTCCCCAGCCAGGAAAATTACACACTGAGCGACGCATCGGCAGTATCAATTGGAGAACAATAAAACTAGCAAAACATACAAACAAACAAACAAAAAACAACCAGACACAAACACACAATCATAGTAACACAACCTTACTTTACTTACCAGTTAGACATTTATCGGTAAAATCGTCTAAACGTGAAAACTCGAGTCGAGCGCCTGAGCAGGTGAAACGTGTCTATACATGCTTCTCCCCTATTGGCTGATTTATTTAGGGGGATCTTTAGCAGCGTTGCCAGAATCCGTTTAAAAAATTACCGTAGCCTCGCAAAAAAATACCTTGTTTTAGATGCCTTATCCGTAGGCTTATTGGTGGATTTTTTTTCTTAATTTGAAAATTACAAACACCTTTTACAGTTCAATATATGAATTCACTCTATCCCAAAATAACATTACAAAAAATACTACTTTGTTAAATCATAGAATTTCACAAAAAAAAAAATAGATTTCAGTAAAACATTTTTATGGTAACTATTCACTTGTGAAAGAAAAATCTGCAAAGATTTCTATATTACTATATATGTATGTCGGCTTTCATTTTATCTTACATTAAATCAGTTGGCTCAAAGTAAACACACCCACAAGGTTTGACTCTCTCTAATGCTAAAACAGACTCTTTTACAGTATCTGTTTTCATGCTATTCCTGAATTTCTTTTTAATTATATGAATATTCGAAAAATTCTCTCGCACTCTGCATTTGAATGTGGGAGAAATATTAAATTTAAGGCAAATTCTCAAATTCTTTGCGACTTTCATGGTCAAGAATTTTGCCTAGTTTAAAATAAAAACTGTCTATGGGTAAATCGGCGTCGGTCAAGTCTCGTGGAAGTGAAAACGTTGCTAGTCTACGCTATTTGTTATCTAAATCTTTTATATACATGAAAATGTGACGAATATGTGTTCCTAATTTGAAAATTGGTAGCCTTATTAGGATGAGGAATATTAATATATTTTAAAATGGGATCGTCAAAATGAAATCTTATTTTATTTCTTCGCAGCTAACTCTATAAAACTGAATACATTGATGAACTCTGAGCATTGTGGTTCGAATCGATCGTTTAGAAATTTTGACCACTATTGGAAGATATATATTATCGATCGGCAAAATCATTTTTTTGCAAATTCGGATTGATAGCTTCAATAGCTGTAGTCTGAACGTAAGAGCTCTTCGTATAATAAAATTTCGGTAAACATTGCAGATAGTTTGCTATGAACTTCTATTACAACCACTTTTGAAGACTGGAAATATGCAGTAATTGCATTGAATGTCCAGAAACAAAGAATATACCTTCGTGAATGGATTCTGTAATTTATGGGAGAATTTCTTTGGCTGATGAAATATGCTGCTCAAGCCACTGATCACTAAAAAAAAAACTTAAAGGACACTCCAATTTTCAATTAATCTGTGAACGACACATCCTAAGGAGAGCCATCTTGTTTGTGCTGGCCGCAGAATTTTATGGGGCTCCATATCAAAATATGCTTGAAATAACGATTTTTTCCCCATAACTTCCGATACAGTACCGAAATCAAAACGATCAAAATTCAAGTGATAAGTGGACCTTGCTGCATTTCTAATTTCATAAGAATTTCGTTGAAAAATCATGGAAGAGTTGCCAGCTATGATGAATTTTGTAATTTATTGACATTTCTTTATCGAGCGATGTTGTTATCAAATTTCCAAATGGGAATGATTCTGTAATGTCAGTTAACAACAAATATATATTTTTCAAAAATTCGAAAAGTTTTGAGGATGTTTACCATAAAATTCAATTCACTCCTATAACTTACAGCGCAGCCACTCAATCGAAAGGAAATTCACAGGGTGGGTTAAACACAACGTGAAGCAGCTAAGGTGCTAGCACATGATTACCAGCACCGGACAGTTTCGTAAATATCGCACCAACAGATGCTTCCATTTTCTGTTGATAAGCAAAGCATTTACAATAAAATAAGCAACCGATATATAAATGTTCCGAGTTTTGGAAATTTTTCGGATGGCAACCCCAGACATAGTTCAAGCGCTGAAACTTCCGATGACATCCTCAGATGAAAATGAAACTCAAACGATAGGTTGATTGAGCACGAGCATGTCATGGTAGATTTATTGCTGCTGTGTTGGACAAATGCTGCCACCACTGAACAACCCCTAGACCCGTACAAGGGTTGTCGTGGGATTGCTTTACTGAACATTTTCATCATTTGTGTTTTACAAAATACTGCCAGAAAATGATATTTGTTCCTTCGAGTAAGAAATGGTTGATATGAAACTACAAAGAAGTGTATAACGTCTTCACACATTTTTAAATCTCTCAAAGATAGCTTCTTCGAAAATTAGTTTTCTAGCGGTTCTGATGCGCTAGACTTTTTTCTTATACAGGTGTCTTATTCTGCAGGATTGTTTTACAATAAAGCTTCTAAAATCGTTTGTCGACTACTACGGGTATATAAACACTCATTTTGTGTGATCTATTTCATTGTCGACAAACTATCCCAATAGCTCTTTTATGGCCATTCGTTGTTGAGTGAACCTCTCCAATTATTATTTTTGTATGCCCAACATTGCTATTGAAGCTCTCATTATATTTGGGGCACCAGAGACTGTACTGCCGTCCTTAGCATAAACGTCCTATCTACATTTTAGTACTTTCGGAGATATTTAATGATTTGTGTTTTTCTGCAGCATGCAGATATATGAAAATGACATTTTTCATTATTCCTTTTAACATAATTGCACAAAAAAGAGGTATTTCATATTTTGTGGAATAAATAACTCAAAAATGAAAAAAAAATTAAATTAGGGCGTATATGATAAGCACGGCAGTATAATTTTACACCATTTTGTACCGTGCACATTGTTGGAATATTATCGTTCGTGGTTGCTTATCTTTTTGCACCATGGACATTGTTTATCAACTATGCGTCGATACATAAAAGTAAGCATCAATTTTCTTATTCCGTGGTTGACGCAAAACTAACTAAGGAAAACTGTTGATTTTGCCAAGATTTTGCTCTGAGTTCAGCCCACCGCTTTTAAATCTGCAGGATCAGTTGGACACGTGTCTCTCAATGATACTTTAGAGCCTTCTAGACGACATAAGATACGGAATAGATATTGTGACGATACAAAGGCGAACCTGGAATAAGGATTTTATGCCTGAGTACTATGTGGTGAGTTATATCGAGAGAATGAAATCTGTTGACTCACATCGCTTGAGTGAGTAGATTTTTTTTTCACTTTTAAGCTAACCATCACTATGTGAAAGAAAAAAATATTTCCTTAGATACAAGATATATTTGAATTTTTCAACAGATATCGATATTTCAGGTGCAATTTGCCCTCTTTTTCTATGTGCATCGGTCTTGCGGTATTTGTAAAGTGAATATTACCTCTAAAGTATCGATATATGTCAAAAAACACTAAATACATTCAGCTTTTTAAATATGATCAAACCTATACAATGGTGGTATCGCAACTCGACGCCTGATACGAATCGTCATAAGCCAACCCAATCCTTATCAAATAGGATTTCGATGGCTAATACGAATCCTTATAAGCCAATCCAATCCTTGTCAAACAGGATTTAGTATAAGAAAAAATTTTATTAGCTTGTTCTGGACAAATAAGCCTTTTAAAAAAAACTTTGGCATTTGAAAACTAACAAAGTAAGAGAATTTCAAAATTTGTCCTGCTCCAATTTGGTACAACGTAATTCGTAAAACAAAATAAAAAAAAGCGTTATCATAATTTATAGCTAAACATGCCGTCAAATCAAAACAACATTTTAATTGCAAAGCTAACATGGCCACAAACATCGCAATCAACATCGAATATAAAATGTTCGCCTGAGTCACGCAATGAAATCTACAATGCAGATTCAATTATCGCTTATTAACATCACAGCCGACCATTTAATCCTACCATACTCTCAATTTTATGCCGCCGAACACGTTATCTGCATGTTAACAACTCTTTGAAAAACAGAGCACACACTTTTTTCAATCTCCTGGATTCATTCAGATTTTTTTTATCCTTTTCATTCAGTTGCCCAAAAACAACTCACATGGGAGCTAGCCACCCATTCAAGAGACCGAATAACATTATTTTTTTAGTCACGACAAAATGTACACAAAAAGAATATACAAACTTTCATCACATCTCGAGTTACTTACAACAATGCTTACTCACTCGAATCACGTAGATGTCAGTCAGACTAGGACTGACCGCCAACTTGCCTGCTCTGCCTGGCTGTCTCATATCCTCGAAATAGGATTAAATGTAAACCTGGTGATGTCGAAATAAGAACACTGTGAGTTATGGCCCATCTGGTCAAGCAGGTAGCGAACGTGAATAAACCCTGCTTCTGGTAGATACAATGCCTGAATAAGCGGATATAAAAGTGATGAAATATTAGAATAACAGTCGCGTTTTTTTTGCGCCTCTATCTTGAGAATATTAAGATCGTAGCATTGAGAAGAACAACAATCCTGTCTCGGTTGCTGTTGTTTTTAAAGCAACTATTCTAATCAACTCTGGATAGAGTGCGACTAATATTTACGAAAAAATTTTGTGTCCTATGTGATGTGGGAAAACAAGAAGCTCAGAAGAATTTGTTCGTGTGGATTGAGCTTAGAATTTTCAATAATTGTTGGATAAGCTAAAAAAGTCGAATTTAATTTCTTTATTTTTACTTTTAAAACCAAGCGATAAAATCTATTCCCCCAATCAAATATGAAAGCAAAAAAATAATAAAAAAAAAAACATTAATTCAATTGATTTTAATTGAAAGCTTTACTCACATTTTGCAGCTATTGTTTAGTATTATATCTTACTTTAATCATTTTAATTTTCGTTAATTACTACAGAAAGCATGAGCTTTTATTCTGTTCTTGGCAGCATATGTAAATAGAAAATAAGAGCCAAATTAATTCCTAGAAATCGAACATTAAAAACTAACAAGTCCTTATTTTTTGGTCTTAATCAAATTTTCGGATTTCTACCATGACAGTAAATCACGACTCGTGGCGATATAATTTCATGTCTATAAAAGCCTGGCTAATTTCTATCCTGAATCGAAACACGCATACCTCCGATAGATACGTATCAAAAATTGCCTTGAATGACCTCCAACGCGTAGACAGGCAAAAAAAGAAAAATTCGGACATACCGATTACGTCAATCCACGAAACTCCTTTGAGTATACTGAACTCTACGGCCCTACCCTACTCATCAGTCACGCTGGACGCTCCATGGCTACTACCAGTTCAGTAGAACAGGACATAAGCCCCGCATTTCGGCACAAGCTAGACAACCGAATCCTTATTGGATGTTATTGTTATTAGTTTTTGCGATCAATTTTCTGACCGCGGCGTGAGAAATTCTTTTCGGTACCCACCTGAGTCCTGCCAAACTAATGCACACATATAGCAAAATTTTCACTAGCACCACACGCCAGTAAGGCAGAAGACATTAAGTAATCATGAAGTCGATTATTTATTGCAACCGTTAACGCAAAATGTTATTTATCTTTTTCGTTCGACTAAGATATTTTTAGATATCGGCACTCCAATAAATTCGAGATTGATAGCTTTTAGTCGTGGGGACTAAAACCAACGACTAAGACTAGACATTACGGATGAAAGAAGGAACAAGAGGGTCAAATAGTTACAGGTGTGCATATAAAACTCTATCGATCCCTGACCTAATCCTTAATGGGCCCTGAAACCAATACTCTTTCTTGTCCTCCTCTTCTTCCTCGCAGGACTAATGGTTTATAGAATCAGAAAAGTAATGACTACATCGGTCGTTACAACAAGAATCCGAGCCAAAACGGAAAGGAAATTTCAATGCAGAGTTGCTTGCGCCTATGGGTAAGTGTGTATAATAGGTTAATGTGATTTATGATGATAGTGTGTAATGGAGAAAATCTAATATAGCTAGAATTTATTATATGATTTGATTTCAAGTCAAACAGCCAAACATTAAGATTATATGTCAGAGTATATTAATAGGATCTTGAATTGTGCAGTGTCGGCGTGTTAGCTGAGAACGTATTTGATGGAAAAATTATTATGATTACAGAAAGGATAATGAGTGTAATCAGAACAAGGGAGATCTAAATCGAATCAGATTATTGTTTGTAGGCGGAGATAAGAGTAAATTGAACTTCTGAGTGTTTTTTGTTTATTTATTTTTTTGAAGAAAAGAAAATCAATGGCTAGTGCGACAAAAGTATTAAAGGTTATTGAATGTGATCATGGTTCCCTTCTTGTCTATAAATCAGAATAGACAACGTATATCATCAAAGCTTATCAAAGCCCAATACTCTCGGCTGATCACGCCAGTCAAGTATGCACTGTGTGCTGGTGTCTGATGAGAATCAGTGCATACTTTCGAAACCACTTTGTCAAAATAGAATTTTCATTGTAGATTAAAATTTTTAATTTAAATAAAAAGTTGTTCAATTTTAATAATCCTGCAAAATAATTCCAATTTAAGAGTATTAATTTGAAAACTCATTGAATTAGATGAACAACTATATATTAGTTTACCAGATACTTTGATATATCTTTGATGACTCTCTTTGATGTCTCTGTCTTTGATTTCTTTCTAGTGTCGAATTCTGTTCACACACACCTAAATTGCACATTTTTGCAACACATTTTTAAAAAATTTACTAGTAACAATTTCCTTTGCTCATAGTTTACACGAAAAATTTCTGAGTTTGCTTGAATTTCGAGCGTCGATAAGTTTTCGTGCATCGATTACTTTTCAAAAAACATTGTTTGAAGTAATTCTATAAAACCATTAAGTATTCATAATTTTATTTTCACACCAACAGTATGCACCTATCGCTAAGTCTGTAGCCTTTTCTCAAATATATCGACCCGAACGCTATCATAGTTTGGACCCGACTTTTACTTTATTTGTAGAAACTGTTGTCTGAAGCTTTCATCAGCAAAATAATTTGGTGAATCTTTCCAAAATCTGAATTTCCAACCCTTCTAAGAAGCCCAAAGATACGAAACTTTCTTTAACAAGAACGCTTGACTCATCCTTTATAAACATTTTTTTTTTAAACTGCGTTTATTTTTTAAAACCGCAAAGATAGCTGTCGGTGTTGATGTGAAGAATGTGTAAAGTACCGGTTCCAAAACACTTCCTTGAGGTACACCAGCATGCACACGATGTTAAGCGGTAGAGTAGCTTCTGTATCTCACCTGGAATATGCGGTCGATTAGATGAGATGATAGTATTTTGTAGAAGCTTTTCGAAAGCATTGGCTTAATTTTGAAGATCAACCCTTCATGCAGACTTTATCGAAAGCTTAAGTTACGTCCAAAAAGACTGCTGAGCAGTATTTCTTGTCTTTGAATGCTATTTAAATGTCTAACGCGATTTGATGGATTTGTTGAATAGTGCTATGATGTTCTGGAATTTTTTTTTCATCTTCTAGTATTGGTAGTAGCTTTCTCAACAATACTTTCTCGAAAACTTTGGAGACACATGACAAAAGGCTAATACGTAGATATGACTTCACTTGAAAAGGCTTAAAGATCATTATGATCACGCTTGTTTTCCAAGCTTCAGGAAAATACCCCATTCGAATGATAGCATTGAACAGATTAGAAAGCCAAGAGAATACGGTCGGTGGCATCTGTTTGAGCATAGCATTGGTGATGAGATCAATTACTGGCGATTTTTTTGAGCATGTTTCCTGAATAATGACATCTTGCCCTTCCTAAGCCGCAGTTTTGATTGATTCTGAGTCCTATGCATTGATATTAGTCGCATGTTATCGTGGAGAAAGGTGGGAAAACCTGCTCTAGTTGAATTGCGTAGACGGTGGCTTTCTTTACGTAACTTCTGGCCCATTGCCCGTTGACAGTTCTTAGTGGGGCTCCCCTGATGGTAGGTTTGTTGATTTTTTGACTGCTTTCCACAGTGAATAGTCGGCATTCTTAGTGGGACTGGGGGAGGGAGGGGTCCCGGTAGCTCTGCTCGCTAAGGCGTCATGTCGAAAGGCGGCGTGCTATGGGGTCTGCGGGTTCGAATCCCGCCAGTGCCATGGCTGTAAATGTGAATGTGTGTGATTGTCTATGAGGGTGGCAAATGGGCCCAAACTGGTGGCCTAATGCTGGCCGCGTTCCCGGCAGCCCTCTTCACTAACCTAACCTAGTGGGACTGAGGCTATCTAAGAATGAGTGTCTCACAAGTGCCAGCTTGAGTTCACTAGAAGCTTTGTTGAGTCGTACTGTAGTTTAAAGAGATCAGTGCAGCTGCCATTTCCTTCATGCGAGTTTTTTTTTCCTGTACTAAGATTTTAATTGATTAAGAGTATGTTGCTTTTTGAGCTGGGGAATGCAGTTCCATTTTAAGTGTCGTGGCGTCGAATGCCTTCAAAACATGCTCATTGAAAAGAATAACTGCAGAATTGACTGCGGTCATTTGACAGATGCACTAAAAAATGTTGAGCTGGTGACGGTCGTCTGAATTCACTCCAGTTGATTTTGTCCGAATATTTACGCTTACAGCAAGCGAAATGGGGCGACATGTCCAGAGTAATGATGACAGGAGAATGAACAGGGGGCAAATCAGAACTGCTTCTGATTTTGCGGAGTTTGGAGGTATTCATTTCGAGATTCCAAAGTCTATGAGATCCGGAATTTTGTTGTTGTTTGACGGCCAATGTATGGCCTGGTCCGTTTGAGATATACCTCAGACCATAGGTTTGTTGTGTTTCGAAGAGTGCTTTGCCTCTAGGTGTTAAAAGTCCAGATCCCGAAAACGTGTGTTTCGCGTTTAAGTCGCCAGCCACGATGAATATGGTACCCAGCGATAAAAAGAAGCTTTTGAATATTGCCTTTGAAATGTTGTGCCTAGGTGGACAGTTGATGGATGAAACTACAATCTCTCTCGACTAGTCACATAGACAAATGGATGTTGCTTTGATGTAATATTCGCTGAGTTCTTCCAAAAGATGATGAAGCAGAGTGTTTTTAATAATTATTGCAGACCCGCCTCTAGCCTTGCCATCTGGGTGTTTGGTATCGTAATAGATGCAGCATTGAATGGCGAACGTATTATTGTTTTCCGTAAAGTGGGTTTCCGATATGAGAAACAATTGCCACATTTTTTAATTGCAGGATTTCATTTACTCTTGTCACAAGACTAAGTAGCGTGAAACTCGCCACATATAACACACACACTAGAGAGTGAGCAGTAGGTTTTGGTGTGGCCATATTCCTGAATATTCACAAATTGTATTTGACCTTTGCATTTGATCGACTCTTCGATGGGGATCCTGCGGTACATAATATACCGCAGGCTATACATTTTGTGAGTTTCACCCCTTTTGGACTTGCTAGCTTCAGGCTCTAATTCTACTTTGAACAATGGCTGTGGCTGTTGAATATATTTGTAATGGATTTAACCGCAAAACCGAGGCCTTCTGCTTTAACTTATCAACATCAATATCAGGTGCTATGCCTTTAATTACCACCGACAATCCTTTGCTACTTTTTTTTAGTTGGTAAGTAAAATATTGACGACGCTGTGAATCCAACTCTTTTGTCGCCTTCCTGAAGTTTTCTTCAGAACAAATTTGTATTTTAGCAGTGAGTCATGGAAGCTGTTTTTGCCAGCGATTGATACCTGCATTGATTGTTATTTCTCTTGAGAATATTGGTGGTGGCTTGATTTGCTTTGGCAAAGAAGCTATTTCGGTTGTAAATATTTGGTAGTAGCTAATACTGGTAGAAACTTGCTGATTATCGGGAAATTCTGTTCTCATTTCTAGTTTGAGTAAATGCACAACAAATCAAAAGCGCCCGCCCCTCAAATGCAATCTTCAGTACAAAACGAGTTCATATTTCCTGGATGACATTTACGCGCCAAATAAATTAGACTACATATTTGGCGCTTGTAAAATTGTGTTTCTTTTCTTTTAAGAATTACTCCATGTTGTAGCTTCCGATTTATAGATTTTCTCAATCAATGCAATCACCGATCATGTTATTTTTTGCTTTCGCCAATTAACTGAAAAAAATTAAAAAAATTTGCAAAGAAAAATCAAATGATGCTACTAAACGTTGATCAACTGGGTACTTCTCATGTTCGTAGGTGCACGAAAATTTAAAAGGCCAAGACGCAGATCAGTTCTATTAGGGAGAAACAAGAGAAACCTCAACTTTCTGGAATGAAGCAGAAGGTAAGCAACAGTCAATACAAAAGGCTAGCAACTGGATCGTAGCTCTCTCCTGAATTTTTATAAGTACACAATCAAAATTCCAATTGTTGCCAGCCAGATCATTCTGCTTCTGCAACTTAGTTAATGTTATTGGCTGTAGAGACGGACTCTCGATACCTTTAGGGAGAAATTGATCACTGAGCGTTGAAGCAAGTGTCCATGATTGAATGAAATTTGAAGGACATCATCGAATGTTTATTGTTTTCAAAAAAAAAAAAAACAAACAAGGATTCGAAAATACAAAAAACAGTTGTTTTGTAAAATTGTTTTCATAGTTCTTAGTTTGACTAATCACTTTAAAGATGAAGAAACTAAGTTTTAAATAACAAAAAGCACCTTCGATAAAGTAGAATTAACTGTAAGCATATCACCTGACTGTAGATTGGCAAAAAATTAAGATCATAGTATAAAGATGAAATGAGAAGCGTGAATCGGAATGATTTATCATTTGCTCCAAGAGATTTATAGCCTTTGAAATGATAATACCAGGCAATCAGAAAATCAATTGATTTGAAAATAACCATTGAAATTATTTTTGTATAGGGTGTTTTTTTAGAGGCATAGAACTTTGAAATGAAATAAAATACGGATAAATTGTTTTGGTTGCCATGAAATTGGTTTTGTTGGAAAGATAATTCTCTGCCATTTTTTATTTGAATATGATTTTGGGCATTTGAGCGCCAGGACGGTGGAAGTCCAAACGAGATTTCCGATTTTCGATTACTCGAACCGATAATTGGGGCCAACCGCCAACCACGCGGTGAATTCTGTCTTCCAAATGATCAAGTACCTCGGGCTTGTCGGTGAAGGCGAGTGATTTGACGTCTCACTACAAGAAATAGTCCAGCGGCGTTAAATCACAAGATCTTGCAGGCCAGTTCACAGGTCGAAAACGAAAAATTATGCGCTCATCAAATGCTTCTCTCAATAAGTCGATGGTTGCACGCGCTGTATGGCATGTCGCGCCATCCGGTTGAAACCAGATGTCCCGTGCATTACGGCAATTTGATTCCGAAACGGGAAAGTCCTTGACCATGGTTCTTTAGTGGTCACCATTGACTGTAATGTTATTCCCAGCATCATTTTTGAAGACATATGGACCAATTATTCCACCAATCCATAAAGCACACCAAACAGTGACTTTTACCGGATGTAACGATGTTTGGACAACTGCCTGTGGCTGCTCATCACTCAAAATGCGGCAGTTTTGTTTATTGACGTAGCCATTCAACCAGAAATGAGCCTCATCGCAAAACAAAATTTTCTTATAAAATTCGGCATCTACAGCAATTTGTTCTTGGGCCGGTGTTCTTGGGCCCAGTGGGCCCGGTGGTCGTGTGGCTTCAATTCCTGCATGAGTTGGATTTTGTAAGCCCGCAAACTAAGAAAGATCCTTCCTTAAAATCTTATATAATGTGGATGGGCACATGTTTAATTGTTGAGCACGATGTCGAATGGCCTCACTTGGGTCTTCATCGATACTACGCTCTACAGCTGCTATAGTTTCTTCATTACGCACTGTACGACGTCTGGATGGATGCGCGTTATCAGTGAAAGTAAACCTAGTGCGGAAACGATCCATGGTTAATCGAATCAATTGTTCTGATGGACGATTATGTCGGCCATAAAGTTGACGGAGTGCGCGATGAGTTTCTCGTACAGAACCGTTTTTTTTTTAAATAAATCTGCACAATTTGCAGACGTTGCTCAGGCGTAAACCTATTCATGATAAAATGGCAAACCAAACTAACGATAAAACGCATAACAGCTGTCACACCATACGTAGCATTAAAAAGTGCTGCCAACTTAAAGTTCTATACCTTTAAAAAAACATTTTATTAGTTTATTTATGCAAATACAGATCTTTGCATATCAAAGCAATGCATAAATTCTCACATATTGAATCAACCGACTAATAAAATTAATGCTTAACTAATATTTACCAAACAGTTCAATAAATATGATGTTAAGCAATCCTCCTTGCAGTAAAGAATAGGACCCATTGACTTCAAGTTTCTACAACTAATATTTCAATTCACCTACATCCTAATGAAAATACAATTTCCTATGCAAAATACAATGCAGCTAACATAATTTATACATCAAACACTCTATCAAGAATCTATTTCCTTTTCATCCTGTTGCTCTTCTTTGAATACGAAGAAGAGCAACCAATAGATCTACAATTTTCTGTTTCTATATTTATATAGATAAACGGGAACCCGACAGTCTATCTGCACATTTGCTGTAATCAGCATCTACCATAAACCATCAAGCATTTACTGTTCACTTCACGCTCTACTTTGTTCTTTCGATTACCCGATGGACACACAAATCATTTTATGTTTGTTTGACATTTCGGTGTTTGTCTTGTACAGGATACCGACTATTCGGTAAATTAACTACATACATAGTGTGATCGAAAGTTCAGTTTGAGGAGGTTGGGGTGAATGAAAATATTATTATGCAAAAAAAAGACTATGTAGATAATTTTTTCAAGGCAGATTTTCTTCAGGAAGCTGTCTTTGGCTGCCATTCGGCCAGACCCCGACATATATAAGGAAATCAATCGGCTTTCTAGTGAAAATATATACCGGGAGATAGCAGTAATAACTGGCAATGTTTTCGTGCGGAACCCGTATCTGCAGGTTAAATTGTTCCCAGAAACATTTCAATCGCCATTAAATGCTGTTCCGTCCAACTTCTCTCCTTCTAATAAACAAATTGTACGCGAGAAAGTCAATTCGTTCCTCAATAGTCACAAGAACCCGCTGGTCACATTTTTATCCGAAAATCGATCGGATGATCCGCAACTCACAAGTGACCAATTTCACTTTTTCAATAGTGAATACTTGGTGCACTTGTTAGGAGGTATAAAAAGTAAAAAGTCATGGGGGCCATGATGGAGTGCTTAGCTTTATTGTTAAATCTCTGCCAATCTCTGTACTCAGATTATTTTCCATTATTTTCAATAATGCTTTGAACAATGGCTTCTTCTCTGACACACGAAAAGCTGCTAAGATTGTTCCCACTCACGAAAAAATCCAAAAATAATGAGGCGAAAAAAATCCGCCTGCTCTCTGCTTCCTAATTTGGAGAATCTCTTTGAAAAGATTTGGTTGGAAATGATTCCCATCTACTGCGCGCTCGCGTTTATTATACCAGACTATCAGTTTGGCTTGAGGCGTAATCATGGGACCCAGCACGTTATCTCGTGTTTAGATAATCAGATTTTGTCGTACCTAAATCAGCGGATATGGAGAAGGCCTTCGATAGTGTATGATACGGAGGTCTTCTATTCAAGTTGATCAAAGTGGGATCTACAACAGACAATTTCATAGAGCAAATTCAATCCGGGGACATATGGCAATAGGAGTGCCACAAAGCTCTGTCGCTGAACCTGTTTTATATACCATTTTTACTGCTGACGTTCTGTTTCTAGTGGGCTATCCTCAAGTTAAAGTCCTAAAATATGCAGATGACACGATCTTATTCACGTCCAACCAAGACCCGCTCAAAGCAGCGAAGAGCCATGAATATTACTAGGTTAACCTTAGCTTTTGTATTGATGCCAATAGTGTAATGGAGGAGACATGCATGAATTCTTGAAATTTAATCCTTATGTCCGACATAGAACTAAAGTAGCCAGGTTCACATTTCAGCGCATCAGATATCTTTTCGCCAACTAGATTAACATGACGATTCCTGAGTTGGCACTCAAAAACTTGCCCAAAAAAGCGAAAGTATTGATTACTTTCGTATTTAATGCTTGCATTAAATTACGCTACTATTCGAAAGTGTGAATAAGAGCGATTGTCCTCCCGTTTAAAAAACCGGGTAAAACATTAGGGTCTGTCAAAGATTTCCGCCTTATCAGTCTTCTGCCTACGCTGGGTACAGTATTTGAGAAAATCTTTTTTCTCGAATACAGTCATTTTCGAATCCACAAAAGTCATACCTGATTTTCAATTTAAATTCAGACAGAAATCCTCTACAGTCCACCAGCTATATAGAGTATCAAAATATATTAAACATTCTTTCAATAATAAAAAAAAACCCCTAGCGCATTAGAACAGCTAGAAACACTAATGTTCGAAGAACAGTGGGTGATTTGTGCAAATTTTGAGTGTATATTCTACCACTAGCTACTTAAGGACACCCTAAGTAATAATAGACCGTAAGCCAATAAGCCAATTAATGCCAAAATAAGCCAATTTAATGTCGGTGACTTCATCGAAAGTTACAGCGATAGAAAGGTGTTTGGGGTTGCCATCCAAGAAATGTCTAGATCTTAGGAAATTTAAACATTGGTAGGACTTACAGCGGTTAGACCAAATGTGACCTGAGCTATAGCGCGGACTAAGTGAATTTAGTCCTAAGGTGTTTACATCAACCTGACCTAAAATTTGGTCAGGTCGAATTTAGTCCTTGTTTGTATATACGTGACAGCTGTAATTTAGTTCAATTTTAGCTCATATACTGAAATTATCTTTTCATTTGTCTGCCAAACATGATTAAATGATTTTGAGTCAAACGAGCGGGTTGCGAGCTTAAATTCAGCGCACATATATTACTAATAGTCGCGCAAAAATGAAGGCTTAGGCCAATTGTGTTTACAGCGATATAGTCCACGACCTATTTTAAATCGTGTACTGACCTATCGCTTGGGTCGGGTACTCAGTGTTTACAGCAGGTGGAATAAATAATATAGGTGGAATTTGGTGTATAGTCCACGAACTAAACGTCTGCTGTACTTGTTTTCTTTGCTTATTTTCTTTACTTATTTTTAAATATTTATGAAAGCATTTATTGGTACGACAATAACAAAAAGGCCTAATGCTGGCAGCCCTTTGCTAGCACCGTAGCAAAAAATATGTCGCATCTGCCTTACGTTCAAGTCAACCTGCTGTGCGAAATTCGTATTGACCCAATTACTGCATTGGAAGTTATAGGGATGCAAAGAAATTTAGGGTTACCATTCGCAAAAGTTTCCAAATTTTCTAGATCTTAATATTTGGTGTTTATTTTCACTACAAGGTCACTACGATTTGAAAATTTTATGTGAAAATCGCTTGCTAAAGATATGCCGAAAAAGACAAAACCAACCATAGCTGGCAACCCTATCATTGTTTTTCCCACTAGATTTCTGCTGAGCTATGTCTACAATAAGTTCAATTTGCCATTAGAATTTCGTTATGATTCATTGACCGCACTGGAAGCTGTAGCGCAAAAACGTTTACTTTCCTGAACGAAATTTCAAAATTTTAAACACTAAAATCACCATAGCTGGCAGCTCCAATCGAATTTTTCAACCAAATTTCCAGCAACTGGGGCCCAAAGTAGGATTCAGCTACTGTGTGAATTTCGTCAAAATCTGGTAACTGAATCAGAATTTATAGGGCCAAAAGCAGTTATTTTTCTTAGTAATTTTTCAAGATGGCACCACTGGCACAGAGTGGCTCGCAATCCAAAATCACTTCTATCAGACCTGGACCTATTTAAGACCAATACATTCTGTAAAATTCAACTGTATCTGATTATTGGGTCGTGAGTTCCCATGAACAGAAGTTTTTGATGACAAAAATATAGGTAAACAGGGGAAGGGTTACCGTTCTTGCCCGTTGTAACTTTTCAAATGTTTTATTTTGACTGTATAGACAAAGCACAAGATTTATATATGAGCTGCTTTTCTTCCAAAAAGCGACAATTTTTCAGGAGAGTCGTTGATTTGAAGGTTTTTGATTTCAGCGCCTGCTCTAGCTACAGGGTTGCCAGCAAATTTACAAATTATTGATATCAATATGTGCGGAAAGTGTCATAATAATTTGATTGCTTTGTCAAAAGTTATCGCAATTGAAAATTTTTCAAATATTCCCGATCTGGTTTTAGGCACCCAGCACACACATAGGGTTAAAAAATTCCAAAACATTATCAGATTCACATTTAAAACACGTTCGAAACTCATTTCGCTAGCTTAAATTTTCCCAAAAATTATTTGTCGGCAGAATATTAGGTATATTAAAAATATCATTAAAATGGCCGCCGGCGCCAAAGGGTTAGAGATAATTGATATTTGGTGAGACTTGGAGCTATTCTGCATATACAAATATATCCTGATAATAAGATATCCTGACAAATATATACCTATTCTGCATATACAAGTATATCCTGAAAGTTTCAGCTTAATCCGATGGCGCGTTCGCGAGAAAAAGCCACTGAATTTTTTTGATGATATATAAACGAGCATATATATATATATATATATATATATATATATATATATATATATATATATATATATATATACACGCATTCGGAGCAACAACAACTCTCCCTTTCCATAACAGGAGTTGTTGTTGTTTCAAATGCGTCTGCATTGTGCTGTTATGGATAAGGGGAGCAAAAAAAAACGCGCCTATTATATATTTTCTATTGCATATTAGGAGCTAAGAAATGAAGAATCGTAGAAGTCTTTTATATCATGTGGATATAAGTGAGCTATAATTTAAGCTTAAAAACTAAACAGCAAACTAAGACATAACTAGTTATGTTACCAGACCTCCTGGGGCTGAGTTTCTGCAGTGGTCCAAGACAGGTTTTGCAGCCATCTTTGGAGTGCACATCCGAAAGATTGATTTTTCATCAGATTGCATTGTGCTGGGTCTGTTTACGACGCATGTGCAATGTGATTTCCATTCGTCAATGGTTTCTGATGATTTTTCGTATTTGTCTGAAAAAAGATTCAAGCAATGTTTTTTTAGAGCTTTCAGAATGAATTAGTGGGAAATAGTGTCGGCTTTCGAACAAAGTGCAAAAAATGTTTATAATAGAATGTTTTAATTTAATTTTAAGGACGATTAGATTTTGTATTCCATTCCATTTGTTTGAAACCTTGTGTATAAGTTAAACTAAAAATTAGATTTTAACCAGTAAAAATCGACTGATTTTGAATCGAAAAAAATATGAATGAAACTATGAATTTGGTTTACGATGCAACATTTGTGACAAATTTACAGTCCAGCCTTATTCATTACAAGCCGGCTAAAATAATGGTCCATTGCGGAGTCTCGACCATTTCGGTGTAAATACTTGCTTCAGAATACGTAGGTTTGGATTAAAACTAGTTTAAGTTCACTGAAACGGTCTAGTGAGACCAGCGCTTTTTACCGAACTATTCTCCATAAAATTTTTGACTTTGATTATATTGCTTTGATATCCAAAATGTTGTGGAAAATATAGAAGTGTGCAGTTGTATTCCAGTTGTATCAAAGTTCCCATTCAAGTGTATGAAAATCACCAGAAAACGATGAATATGATCGACGCTACTATCCAAAAGGAATTTGAAGAAATAAATCAGAATAACGGTTGGCAGTCGTTTTCCAGAAAATAAAAAACAGATGTGGCAAGGAAGCGAAAGCAAATTCATATCACAAAAGGTGAAAATCGTTTACTAAATCGATACAGAGATGTTAATCCGTACGATCACTCACAAATAGAGTATATCTCGCGATAAAACTGACTACATAAATGCGAATCTTGTCAAATCGGAGCGAGCTGATCGAAAATATATCTTAACTCAAGGTCCTCTTAAAGAAACTGTAGGTCACTTCTGGCTAATGATATGGGAACAAAATTCAAAGGCGATTATAACGCTCAATAAGTTATTGGAGAAAAAAACAAGTAAAATGCCACATGTATTGGCCTGATCAAATTGGCAATAATCATAGCCTACAGCTGGTGAATGTCGGTTTAAATGTGGAATTTTTAAATTGCGAAGAGTATACCAATTATTCCAAGCGGACATTCAGGCTTATCGACTTGGATTCAAATTCCTCATGAGAGATCATTCAGTTCCACTATACTACATGGCCAAATTTTGGAATACCGAGTTCGCCTAACGCATTTTTTTTAATTTTTCAAACAAATACGGGAATCTGGAACACTTTCACCAGACGTTGCACTGCTGATTGACTGGCATTGGCAGATCCGGCACATTTTGCTTAGTCGACTGTTGGTTGGTGCTTATTGAAAAGGGGGAAGAAAATCACATATCTGTTCAAGATGTACTTCATGAATTACGAAAATTCAGAATGGGACTAGGCCTCATCTACTTACCAGCCATAGTGAGCGTGACAATGTATTTTGAAAAATACCGATCGCTGGCGACTGGTATCGCTGTTTGTGGGTCTGGTCTCGGAACTTTCATCTTTGCACCATTAACGAAGAGCCTGATCTCGAACTATGGATGGCGTGGTGCTCTAATAATCATAGCCGCCATCGTACTAAATTGCATCATTTTTGGTACAGTATTTCGGCCACTAGAAGCGCCTTAACGCAAGAACCGTGGGTTCAGGAAGAATTTGGCGCAAAACGAATTGCAGCGTTAAATATGAAAGCTGCAACCGACGTTGACAATAAAAATATTTTTTTGAAGCCGGCCGATTTGGGTATGCTACGTTCAGCTAGTGTTGGGCATGATATGACAAACATCGCGACGAATCATAGCAATAACACTAATGATCATGTAATTAGTGGCTCTCTGAAAACCGTCAACATTGTGACAGATGAAATGTTATGTCATGGTACTAAAAGAAAAATGTCCCATCAGCTGGTAATTGTGTTCGGGACTGTACCTGGAATTTAAGCATGCCCTAAGGTATGAACAAAGTGTATAGAATGATAAGTGGGTGAACTCCTTCCCTTTTCCAGAAAAAATGTTGAAAAAATGAGCCGTATGTGAGCAACGAAAAATCTAGCCTGAGTATGTAGTTGTCGAATCTGATCTTGACCCTCTTTCTGTTCCATGCGATTTCTTCGAATTTCCCAGGGTGATCAACAATTCAATCTCTAACCAGTTCACTGGATTTTTGGACCGTATACATATACGGAGTCTGCATGCTGGTTAGGAACTACCTTCTTACGCTGTGGTATGGAATAGATAGCAATTACGCTAGGGGGTTTGGAAGTGAACCGCTCTTGCGGTGAAATGAAAAAATGTTTCGAAAGAAAGAAAAACGGATTCTTCTTTGTTGAAACGTTAAAAAGTGCGGAAGTTTTTGGAAAAGAGAGCGTACAGAAAGTAGTGAAAAATTTTTTAAAAGATAAATTCAACAACAAAAAAACTAAATTAGTTGCGAAGCAGAGAAGATTTTGTATGAACTGAATAAATTCGAGAACAAAAAACTAAATTAATTGCGAAGCAGAGCATATTTTGTGTGAGCTGAATAAATATAAGAACAAAAAAACTAAATTGATGGTGCAGTAGCAAAAATTTGATGAATAGAATAGATTGAAGATCATCTGTAAAATTTCTCAAAACTAGAAGGGCAGTGGAAGGAAAAAACAGACAAATCACATACCAAGAAAAAAAATTATAAAAATTGATGGTGGCGTTCTTGACTGTATCTGAACCCGTATATGTGTACCAGGAGTATAATGTACAAAAGATGCTGGAACGAAAAAATAGAACGAGGAAGTAAAGACGGAAAGATTGCTGAATCGATGACGGAGGAAAGAATGAATGGTGTACTGGAAATAGATTTTGAATAAGCAAGATATGTACTAAATGTTGATATAAATAAATGTTCCAAGTTGCAAATAATTCATTAGCATAAAAGAAAAAAAATACAAGAGTCCATGGTCATAATTCACGTTAAGTTAAATAAAGAAGATAAAATAAAAAACGGCACTTTTAACAACATAAATAGGCAATATAAAATGAACTATAAGTCCGTTTAGTTTTACTGAACAGTAATTAAATTTGAATTTAAAAGTCAAATATAATGATAAAAGTGTTGATAACTAAAAAAAAGATAGAGAGATATAGAGAAAAAAAAAACTAACAGCAATTTTGTGAACGAAAATTAAAACTAACCCAAAGAAATAGATCTAATTTATCATATTTCCTTTCTTCTCGAAGCAATTTATGCTGTATTTGTTATTTCCTTAAAAGATTTGTTGTTATTACTCACCTATTTGGAAAAAAAAATATAATTTCGGAAACATTTACAAATATCGTAGTATTATTATGGCAGAGTAAATTGAAAAAAATATAGATAATGATTCTGGCGTGGAATCTCCCCTGTACCTCCCCTTAGAATGTGTGTAGCTGTGGCTGTAGACCCCAAATGCCCACGACCAGACTGAGCTAGTCGGCGGGGCGAGGCACGCAGGGGATGTTTCTCCACGATTCTTTAATTTAAATTATGCTGCACTGACGACGGCTCGGCGGAGCTGGGTCGGTTGCAACACATTTACAAACTGCGAGAAAAAAGTTACAAATAAAATGTAACCATTAATATATCTAAGCTAGCAAATTGCCCTCCAGTGAAATGACTCTAAATCAGTTCATTGATCAATTCCGTGAATATCTTAAACTTCATGCCCCATCTAAGCATTATAATCCTTATTTCATATTCTCCTGCATCCTACGACGGATCCGTGAGACTCTCTTGAATTTTAAGTTTCTCATCTTAAACAGATTTGATGGTCACGCGGTGATGATGCAGACGATCGTCATCAAAAGCTACAACAACAGTAACTAAACAGTAGTCATCATCTTCAGGCTAAACTGCTAGTATCCTTGCTAGTGTCATCATCATCAGTATCGACTTAATACTGCGACCGTCATCATCATTTTAGTCTCTTTCGTCGCCGTTGTCCTTCAAAATCGAACCACAAGGATATATGTAGTTTCAGATAGGAAATATTTGCATTAAGTTTATATATAAACAATCTGATGCAATGGAAATAGTGGCAAATGCAATTTGAAGGCAAGTACTCTTTGAAGTAAGTACATGTAATTTATATTTGCTTATAAATAATAAGTTTGAGCGAAGCAGACAAGGAAAATGAAGGATATGCAATTGAAAAGTTTCGTTAAATAATAGTACTTACTATAGCCGTACTACACTTATGTTCCGGACGAATCGCTTGGTATTGTTATGATAGCCTTGTCAAGGATTGAAAGAAAATCCATGCTTTATTTTAATCTAATAAAAATTGCATTCATTTTAGTTTAATGTAAAAGCGGTCAGCTTATTTTTATCTTACCTATTTGTCAGCTTATATTCCAATCATTTAAGTAAACATCATTTACTGAAATACTTTATTATTCTCATATTAGTTGGCTTTTGTTTGTGTTGATGAAAATACCTAAAACTCACTCTTTCTCGCAATCTTTTGGCAACGGAACAGCATGATTTCAAAAATAGTCGACTGTTCCTGTTTTTTTTTTATTCCACCCAAATGGTTTCTTGGGACTGAATTGTCCTCGAGAAATTGTAAACAGATCCAACCCATTTTAAAATTCTTCATACTTAAATCGATTCGACGTAAAAGCAAATATTAAAAGGACCACACATGTGATCAGCAGCAGGAATTTCCAGACGTGAAAATCTCATGATCCGTCCAGGAATCCTTCTGGGACGGGACAATGACTGAACATCATGGAACCAAATTAAACTTTCACCCGCATGATTGATGTGGTGTCAGAGATGTGATGCCGGTAAAGCTATCTCATCGTTCAGAAATAAACTATCACAAACCTGATCTGATGGAGGGAGTGTGCTTTGCATTAATTCAATCTTTCCTTCTAACCTTTTAGCGTGAATCAGGACTCTATACAACTTTCTTCCGTCATAGGTCTTTGTTTTGCAGGCATTTTCTTAGTTCCTTCATGCTCATCTCATGACCTGCTTTTAGGGAGCCATTCAATTTTTTCGCTTGGACTCAAAATCACCCCTTAGTCCTTGACTTTATACATACGTAGCTCTTTACCTCTAGCACACACTCCCGTTTCCCGTTTCTGCTCCACAAACTCTTTAACTCTATCGCTCTAAACCAATTTCCCTTTCGTTGAAATTTCCATATCGATTGCGGGATGATGTCTGGTCGCCACTTCAAAATTTGATTGATTTTTGTGGTGCGATTGTGTTGAAATTAATCTTGACAGTTTGAAGGCTATCGCTGCGCTGGAAAGCTTTACGGAATCGTTTAATGGTTTTTCGGTTTGACATTTGAAATCTGCTCGAAAATAGAGATTTCCATAATAAATAGAATAATTTACATAATTCAATTCGATGGGTTCCGTAGTAGTTTCGAATAATAGAGAGATTGAATAGGTGAGCTACGAAGACGAAGCTGATGAAGGTTGCATTGGGAATTTCGATTTAGTGGAAAAGGGCAACGTGTGGTTTTTCAAGCTGAGGTAAAAGTTGAACTTTCAAACGACATAAATGCTTTAAAAACTGACAAATAATGTAGGTTTTGCGGATTAAAATGGATCGCGGGATTGATAGAATTCTTGAGGGAAATGCAATGGCAATGCTTATGACAGCATTTATATAACTGCAACGACAGCGAATTTAATTTGGAATATTCAACCATTGCTGTGAACAGCATACGAAGGAGCATCTTTGATTTACTTTCTGAAGATTAAAAAAATATTCTTTGTGTATTGACTTACTCGTATATTAGGCTTGTGGATTAGGTTTGTATCAAAATAGTAGTTTCAAAGTGTAGAGCTTACATTAATTCCCTTTCGATGAATATAAAGGAGGTGTGTGGTGAAATTCAGCAAGTAAAATGCTTAGCTGCTAATATGTCATCAGCGCCCACGTTGGGCGAAGTATTTTGAGTCTGCCAAACTCTTCCTTTTGAGCGGAAAGGTGTCAAAACTGTGTGTATATAGAAACAAAATTGACTCATTTAAACGAATTAAGCTGTTTTGATCTATATGCAAAGATTTTGAGAAATCGTCAGAAGAGATCTCATATGAATTTCGTAAAAGAAAGCTCTAGTTTTTGAATATACCTTACGATCGCCTTTGAATTTGGATTCTTTATAGACATATTTGAAAAACATTTTCTCTTTCCCTTGTTAACGGATATATTTCTGATTTCATCCCATTCAATATACCACTTCGCCAATTTATTCTACCAGCTGTAACCAAAAACCATTTCACCACCAATTTTTCAAATGCAGGTGAAAAATGTCAGCATTTCAATTTAATTAATTGCTTTGTCGCCTATAAGTCACGTCTGCTGAACCAAATGCTTCGTTACATATTTGTCAATGTTAGCTTAGTATACTTGTAGCATTCAGCCAAACATCCCAACGACCATCCTTTGCCAACAGTCTCTCATACGGCACGATATTCAGCATTCTATGGTCCTTGAATGAGACTTCGATGTGCTATTCTGCTGCGAGTACAACGAGGTTTCCGTATCAAATGACTGTGTATTCGTTGAATAGACCTACATGTACAGTATTATTTGTCCTACATTACTATTCAGGCACCGTTAGATCTATCGCAAAGGTGCTCTAGTATAGATTTCCAGGCGGAAATCAATTGGCACACTACTGGAACTCAATTAATATCGATTTCAATAAACATTTCGCTGAACAAGCAAAAGATAGTCTGAAGCAGGTGTTTTTTTCTCTATCTAATACTGCTATGTGGTTGATACTGATAAAAGTTGAGTTGAGCCTTATGGGAATCAGATTTCTTACCGTCTGATATAGGAATGCTGTTCGATAGATTTGAATCTACTCGATACTTTTGTAAGAAAATCATTGATCGAATAGTTTTGGAATGCATATAAGTTTAAGTTATTTTGATTCATCGAGTTTATTAAAAGTATCTAAAGAGGAGAGTTTGAGCAAACACTGAAAAAAATGTTTTAGTGTATGTATAAATAAATTATATACTATATAATGTATAATAAATGTATAATAAATTTAAAACATTTTGTCTCGAAATTGACTTAAAGCTGAAAATAACACAACGTCAACGTCAAAGGACTTACTTCTGTGTCTTCATGCGGGAAAAATCTGCTGCGCAGTGTTATTTCAGTTGATCTAGATTATCTTAAAACATTTTTTGCTATCTCGGAAGGAATTTTCCTTCGATATTAGTTATTTTTCAGACAAAGTCCTTTCAAATTCACTCAAAACCTCAAAGCATGTGTGTTTTTTCATATCAATCTTTCATAGTTTTGCTATGAGTCCCTTTTGAGCAAAATGTTGAAATATATATCAGAGTTTCAGCAAAATTCAACGTTTCGCCCACGCGTGAAAAATTCAAATTTTCTCATTTTGCGCACATGTTGAAATCGTCGTCATTCTCGCCATGTTTTTTTCTTCTCTGTTTTCTTCTCCCGCTCACTGTCTCCTCTTCGATTCAGTCATTTCGCGGTGAATAAATGAAGCGAAGGTAATAATATAAGCTGCAAGAAAAATATATCTTTCCATCACAAAAAAAAAATCAGAAAAAATTTAAGATTTTCATGATCTCATCCCTAGCAAGTTGGGGGTGTCTAGTTGTAGCAGTAGGGCTCGAAAACAAAGTTAGCTAGAGTAAATAGAGTGTTGACAGAGTAAGCGAGACAGATTTAATGAATTGGCGTCTTTGCACAAGGACAAGGTTGCCAACGACGTTGATGATTATGATGATGATGATTGATAATTTGAATTTTTTCGTTTCTTTTTTGCGTTTGCTTTTCATTTCTTTTCATCGTATGCCATGACTTTCGGGAAAGGATAGAGCTGTTGCTGATGTTTTCTTCTCTATTTTATGGTGTATCTTGGTTTATTAAGTATCTTGGTTTTGTTTATGTTTTCTTGGTCGGATGAGAAATGAAATTTAATTGGATTTTATCCCTATGCTTGTCCTCTTGATTTTGTGACTTAATCTGAAGGCGAAATTGTTGACCTAGTTGACGTGGTTGAGGAAGCAAATATTGTTATTTAATTGAGATAAGATGAGATCGAGGGATTTTCTGCTAATTTTGAAGTGAATTTAAAGTATTTTGAATGAAGTATGGTTACATTTTATGGTATTTTCAGCTGTAAATAATTATTGCAATAATAATTGAACTATGGGTTGTCACTTATTGAGTTTAAACAGCTCAAAATTAGTGAAGTAATCAAATTTCAAACATAAAGCAAAAGGAAAGGAATCATAGATTTCACAGAAAAGGTCCATGCGAATGTTTAGTTTGATGTGTTCTCATCATTTTTGTTTTGGCTTGTTTGGCAGTTACGCCAGTTTCCAATGTGTTATATTCTTCACAGTCTGCACACATTAAGCCGAACGGACAAATTTAGACTGTAAAATATATCCTTTAGCAATGCATTTGAATGTTCAGTTTAGGTCCGATAAATCTACTCATTCAAATTTGTTGGCCGAATGTTTTTCGAAAGTTGGCTCTAATAGACTCAGTAACTACGGTTTTATTCCTTTCAATAATCGCTTATATCCGAGCGAATGGATTATAAACTATAATTTGTTCGAATTGTTTTTGCGGGATGATTAAAATTGAACAACTTTTTATTAACATTAAAAATTTTAATCTACATTGAAAATTCTATTTTTGACAAAGTGGTTTCGAAAGTATGCACTGTTTCTCATCAGACACCAGCACAATTAATCATCCCGCAAAAACAATTCGAATTTGATTCTGCTTTCGGAGGCTGATTCCGCAAAACGATCGAGTTTCCCGTTTCAATATGCTCGGCTTCGATGCTGTAGAAATGATATACGTTGTCTATGCTGATTTATAGACAAGAAGGGAACCGTGATCAAATTCAATTACCTATAATTTGTTGTTAAAAATGAAAATAAAATTGCGAGTCCTGAAGGTATCCTTCGGTTCTTAGTAAAGAATTGGGTTCATGCTTTGGCCATTTCCTTTCTACATGTATTCAATAAATATTTATAACTAGGATATTTTTCGACACTTTTCGAAAATATAATGTTATCCCGGTATTGAAATCAGGAGACAAATCTAATATAGGCAACTACCGTCCTAATTATATTTCATCGTACGAAAGATATTTGAATATCTAGTTACTATTTAACACCTTTGATTAGCCGTATAAAAATAAACTACCACCATGGTTTTTGGCAAATTAATCAGTAGAAAGTTGCAAAACAGTCTATCAGATTACATTCAGCAACGATCTCTTATTGTGAATTTTGATGGACACGTTTTTTGTCCATTTATTGCTACTTCTCGCGCCCCGGATGGGTCGAATATGAATCGCATCACTAATTTAATTGATATAAATATGATGTTTAATAACGTTCAATATCTTTTGCTCGCAGAAATATTAAAATTCATTGTTTACCGATATATCGGACAATTTTTTCAATTATTTTTATATTTTATATATTTTTATTATTTTTTATTAATTATTTTTATTTTTTTAATTATTTTTATATTTGATGGTAGAAAAATGTCGATTTAATGATTTTTAGTCGTTCAAAACATAATTTCAACTGTTTTCATACTTGTATTTAATGTGTACCAATTTTTTCCTAGCTCAAAAAAATATTTTAATAAAAAAACCGATTTTTCCTTTAGAAGCTAGATATATGAGATATATGTCTATCAGTCTGATAGACACTGAAGAAGAGGGCAGATTACCCTCGAAATATCGATATTTGTCACAAAATTCAATATATCTAGCTTCTAAAGGAAAAATCGGTTTTTTTATTAAAATATGTTTTCATACCTTAAATAATTTAAAAACATTAAAAGGCGTTGATTTTGTTAAAAATTTAGGTATAACCTTAGACTTTAGCTTATATTTTTGTTCATAAGTACATAATACAGCTCATAGGGACAAACACCAGAATTTGACATACACTTTTCTTAATTTTCATTGAAGGACTGTGAATGCACACAAGTGAAATTTATTTCCCAAAGGTAGTCATCCAATAAAGAAGCTAATTGCCCCGGCGTGCACAGATGTTGACAAAGCGATATAGCTAATGAGACATATATCAGAAACACACAAGCATTTTGCAACATTAGCTGCTTAAAAACTCTTCATCTTGGCTACGCTTGCGTATTGTGGAATATCGGAAAGAATCCAGAACAAATTTGTCCGATATAAAGGTTTGAAGATGTTTTTAAACAGCTACATCACTGTTATGAACCAATTACGAATATTCTACTCTCGAATACAACAAATGTATTGATGCAACTAGGAATCATGACTTGTTCTTTATAATATTTTGCACAGTCAACTATCTCAACCATTCACTCATAGAAGGTTTGAAGCGAATATGCAATTTAATTTCAAGCAGATCAGATATTTTTAATGATAATGGGTGCGTTTTTTTTGCACTCTTGGGCAGGGTAAGTTAAGGTAAGTTAAGCTCTTTATCACAGAGCTTTTATTAAGTATATTGAATACAACAACAATCGCTGATTAGATCACTCTTGGGCAGGGTGAGCTAGGATAAGTTAAGCTCTTTATGATTGAGTTTTGGGTAAGTACATTGAATACAACAACAATCGCTGCCGCTGTAACTTCACTGCAGCAGCGAATGTTGTTATATTCAATGTTCTTACCTAAAGCTCTGTCATGGTTCTTTAGTTGGATCGGATCGAACCGATCCCATTTGAACCGATCTGCATCTATATGTGATTTATTGGATTGAATCCAGATTCAAAGCGGATTGAATCTTGCATGTATACGAAGCAACAGATCTTGAAGTCTTTTTTCCTGCATGTGCAAATTTTTTTACGAAGTTCTACTTGAAGATGCAAGATGCATTGCAGAACATCAGTTTGATTTTTAAAGACATTAAGTCACCATTCAGCAGGTCCATTGAATCGCATCAGGTATTAAAATAGCATTCAAGAAGTACTGTTCAAGCCTCCAACAAAGTCTGGCCTCTCCGGCTGATCTTCAAAATTAATCAATGCTTCCGAAAAGCTTTCATAAAATACTCCCCTCCTACCTAACCGACCATGTTCCAGGTTGGATAAAAAAGCTACTTTACCGCAAAATATCTTACGCATACCTCAGAAAAGTGTATTGGGATGTGTAGTTTCAAAATCTGTACATCTAATATCCCAATATGAGACGCAACAACTACAACTACCTTTGCAGTCGACGTCGCCTTTCTATGCTCTGATTCCGAACAAGCTATGGAATCCCGAGGACTGCAAGCTCACTCTCACTTCTTGAAGAATGTCCAACAAAATGGAGAATTAGAATGAATGAAATCAAATACAGCCACGTTACTTTCATATTACTTTATAAATAGTTTTCTACATAGTTACTCTTCTTACTAATGCATTTTTCCATCGAAAAGGTAGTTCGTTCATGCCGTTTTCAAAGAATGACTTCGGCCGAGTATCCAACCAATGCGCCCAAACTGTTTAACCTGTTGATCGTTCGCGAAATGCTCTCCTCATTTTGAAAACGAGCAAGAATCGTTTGACAAACTTCAACTCTCGCATTTTCGTTCTCTGCACTGAAAAAAATCATTTGGTATTTCATATAAAGAAATAGTCATAATTTACTAAAGAAAATGGTTGATTTTCAGCCTACTAATTCAATTTGTTGTTTCCGCAAATCATGAATCGTTAATTATCTCCGTATAATATTAATCATTTCTTTTACTGTCTTTAGACATTTTTACAATAAAAATAACTAAACTTTCTATAATGCAGACATTCATACAAATTATATTGGCAAAATTTTCTATTTCAATAGTAAGAAACTCTACAAACAGTTGATCCTTTTTTAACTAAAGAAGATTAGTAATATCAACTAATCTAGATTTCCTTATTAATTAAAGTGTTTTGAAGAATAAATCATAATTTTAGACTTTTCTACCAAATCAAAGTCATCTATTTGCAATTAGTTAAAATTTCGAATTCTTTGCGTTCAGTGTGGGGTAAGCAGATGTATAGTCCACCTCGCCGAGATTTTTCGGAATTCATAGTGGTTTCGGATGGTGGTTTGTCAGCTTCCAACACTGATTCCCGTTTCCTTGCTGATTGCTGCTATAGCAGAGCGACGATCTCTTTCAATGAGCTCACCAACGGCTGCAATATTGCCAGGCGTAATGCTGGATCGAGGATGTCGTCAGTGACCACCTTTTCTAATTTTTCATGCCATTTTTGGGCCTTTTTGTGGCCATGAAAGTGCATTTTCTCCAAACTGTGCACGAACTCGGTCCCGAATTTCGGCTGGTTTAACGCCTTCATTCGTGAAAAACTTTATTATAATGCGTTGCGCAACTGAAAGATGAACCTCACTTTCGCTCATTGTGAGGACAACTAAACAAACCAGTCGGGCGGTTGATTTGGCCTTGGGTCATCTAAACGGACCCCTCAATACTACCCGTCCCGACGATCCACCTATCTTCAACACGCTTTCTAAGTCCTTTAACGTAAAAGACTCATTTATATTTGAATGCCCCTATATTTCAACAATGTACCAATACCTCAAAGTAGCGAAGTAAAATATTTTGAAATGCACGTAGAACTAACCTGGATCTCACTTGCCTCCCATTGAAGCTAAAAACTAGCAATTAAAGCTCAACTACATCAACTTCAACTCACGGCTCTGTAGCGAATGAAAACTTTCTCTCGATTCTATAGTGTTCGTCTGAAATTCTGCTGAAAAGCCAATCTGGACCATGGCTTACAGCTCTGGGGAACCATTCGCCCAGCAAACATTAACATCATCTAGAAGACCCAATCAAAGATGCATAGAACTATGACCGGAGTCCGGTGCCTCGTGATACTTCTGTAAAGTAGAACAAGTGTAGTCACTTTCTTTGGTTTTCAATCTTTTCACGTTATGAATATTGTGACTCTAACACACTGTCCTCAACTTTGTTCTCCCATTCTATGTCATGTCGAAAATTAGTTTTCCCCTACAAATTTTATAGAAAATCCTTTTCCGTAGTCAAAAACTTTCACATACATACTTACATCAACAAATTCCAATATTATTCACGAGACTTCAAACCGTCTTCGTCAAGGATGTTGCCATCGCAAACGGTAATTTCATGTTCTAATCTCCAGTCATAAATTCACATTCTAATTTTCATTGACAAAATTCAACTTACAAGCAACCATCCAAAAACACATTTCTTTATCAATGACACTTATTCCGACATAATTTCTTTGAAATAATTCCTTTCACTACCACTTTTTAGTATGTATGGCTTAACTTGTGACCTAGTCTCTGCATATCAGACAGCTTTGAGTTTCTTTGAGACACATAACTCTGACGGCCACATTAATTTTCCCGTAGAATGGTATAATTGGTTTCATAAAAGTATGAGACACAGTAAAGGAACTAATCCCGTTAAAGTCACTCTGTTGCATGCAAGTAGACCAGCATGAGGAAATTTGAGTGTATCCTGTAAATTGATAAGAATTTTAATGTGAGTTTGACGTGTTACTTTAGTATGTGTGTGCGCCACGAAAAGTTGCTTTATTAATGCTAACGGGTTTCTGTTCGCCTGACTTGCTTATATGAGTTGCTAAATGGTTCGGGCAGAGGCACGGAACAAGGAAATTTTTAAGTATAGCTAGGCGTTAATTCGACAAAATTTACATGGTTTTTATGGAGTGGAAAATTATGCTAATTTTTATGGAGTTGGATTGAGGCTTGAGTTCAGATGAAGGACACATTTTTACTGGTAGCTGGAATATTTCATTATTTTCGAAACAACTGTGTTTCCGAAGGTATCTGGATACTCGATGTAGAATTTCTTTTGGGTTTGTATTTTGGATGATAAATTATCAATTTCGTGTCTATTAAAATCGCTCTTTGAAAGAATGGCATAGGAGAGCGTAAAAAGCAATATAACGGAAACGTCAAAGATGCTCATCGATAGTCTCAATAAAGACGAATTGACTCTTTAGTTGGAGATGCGAGACCTATCACCAAAAACGAAGAAGACGATAGTGAAGACGCTTTGGATAGCCATGAGGGCTGAGTTTTCCATGAATGCCTAGTTGAGTTCAGTGAAGGACTGTTCTTATATGCTAAAATAAGCTTGGGAAACCGCTATTTGTATTTTTCTTGCTAACTCCACAATCTTAGAGCCTTTCAAAGTTAAATTCGAAAACTTAGCTCAGAATGAAGAAAGCCCAACTGAAAAGTAAGGCACTGATAAGGCAAAGAAAGGAAACCGAGGTGGTTTTGGGACAGAACGGTGAAAATTGCAGCAAGTGAGTAGTTTTTCAAAGACAGGGAAATAAAACCAAACACGTAGCGGTCAGGACCAGTGAGTCAAATGACCTGGACATGCCTCTGTCATCGACATTTAGGTCGATTACTTTGGTTCAAACGGGATCTGAAATGCATTAGCGACTCTAGTTCTTTAAGCGCTTTCTTTCAAAATGTGTAAGAGCCCCCTAAAACAACAAACAAAAACAAAACAAAAACAAAAACAAATATATTATTTCAGTTGGCGATGGAAATATTCTGGGGAAAGACGCTGGAGTGGTTTTGTGCGAACGGCTTTCAAGTCAGTTTGTGATAGGAGTCATGCAGCTGCAGTCTGAATTTCTCCCGCCCGCACGTCGAGATAGTAAGATGTATTCAGAAATCTGTTTCTTTATTATGTTGGGCCTGCCTAAGCGCCATGATTCCTCTTGCTCGGAGGAGGGAAAACCTAAGATTCTCCGGAAGAATATATTCCCTATTTATCAACCACAGCTTGCGCTAACCATGTTTGAGAAGGTAGTTAATTTTGAAAGCTATGCGGTTTAAAGTGAAAGTGTACCTACTCCCTTCTATCGGCAGGTGACATAACATAACCTATTCGAAGCAAATTTGGCATATGCTCTGAATGGTTGCAGTTAATCTTTCTTCAGAAAAGTGACACTCAGTGTTACAAGTTAGAAGTCGGCGATGAGAGACGCCAGGCAAAAAAAGAAACAAAGTACTGGTTATCCTGAGATATCAGGTCCATTTACTGGCAGGTCTGCATGGCAAAACAGTTGTAGAAATTCGCCACATTTGCCATTATAATTTCTTGCAATTTTTCAGATGCTTTTGGTTTGCAAATTGTACTCGCAACGTGGTAACGATAAATCGATCAAGTCTAGGCTAATTAGTTTAATTTTGCATATTAAGATTTGCGATGATAATGCAGCCAGTATAACTAATTGAAAATTTGAACCTGATTCTCTTCAACGTCATTGACATTACCATTGCTAAGCATCTTGCCAAACCGTTTTTCTGCCAATCCTGTAAACTTTTAGAAGTCATCAAGTTGCTCCGGATTTGTTTATTGTTATACTGAGCTCTCGTAACATTATTTCGCTACTTTTACTAGCGCTTGCTTTGCCAGATCTAAATGACTAAAAAGAGAGGCTAATTGCTTTCTTTTATTTTCTTTGTTGTCTCATTTATCACTATATTTAACAACACCCAAACCACGAGGAACAACAGGACGAAAAAGAGCAATGGCACTACCATCGTTCTGAACTACCAGCCAATTGCAATCGCAATCGCAAACACAACTACAAACTCAAACATTTCCACAGATACTTAAGAACCAAGATAATAGCAAGCTACTTATTGTGCCCGGAGCAGTGATCAACCTCACAAGCCACTCAGTTCCCCATAACGTGGAGGCCATACTTAGCTATGGTCCCCGGTTTGGTATTGAAACAGGACAACACTTAGAGAATGGTGACTGGGATGAAATAATTGCTATCATCGGTCACCATGCACCGGAGGACAGACCGTCCAACATTTTTGGCTGCATTGAAGCATTACGCATCTTCAATAGAGAGGTTATCGAGCGAATGGTAGCAAAAGATGTTGAGCACAACACCACCAATGAACAATGGAGGCACATCGGGAAATATTAGTCTTAGAGGCGGACAAAGGCAATAGCACCATCATAGCTGACAAGTCCATCCACAGAGATAAGATGGAACAATTTATGTTGGAGGGAGAGGCCAGTGGCCTATTTCAAAGAATTAACTCAACATATATTCGCGATCAACTCAATGCTAAACTCCGTAGGATCATACGAGAAAATATTGATTTGGACTTGATAGATGGCCATTGGGCATCGAAACTTAGATTGGAAAAACTATTGTTACCCAGGATGTATGGTACGATTAAAGTTCATAAGGCTGATATTCCCATTAGACCCATCATTGATACGAGGATGACGATCGGCGGTCCCCTAACTGAATATCTTACGGCCATCTTTAAATCACTTAAGAATCCACTGTACAATGTCGAGAATACTTTGGACTTACTTGAACAATTCGCCAAAATACAAAACACCCTATCAACTAACAAGTATCCCACCATCATACTTGCATCGCTGGATCTAACATCTATGTTCACTAACATACCAACAATTGCAACTTTAGACATCATCAGCAAGAAGTGAGGCACTATATTGGAGCAATTGGTTGATACCAAACCTAATCATCTTCGTAATTTATTGGATTTCGTCACGCTGGAGTGTAACTATTTTCAAATATTCGGTCACACTTTCTGACAGAGCAATGGTTTACCAATGGGCTGTCCCTTGGCACCAATAATGGCCAACATTTTTATGGATTTTCTCTTTGAAGAGTGCAGACGGGAGACACACAATCCGCGCATTATCCTGCGCCTGAAATACGCAGATGACATACCCCTAATTGGTCCGATTACCAGCATACGCAAATTCAGATATGCCCTAGAATGTCGGGCCATGGACCTAAAGACACAATACGGGGACAAGGGCATAATTGAATTCACCATTGAATACGAGAGTATCCACAGAACACTCAGTTATCTGGACTTAACGATACTGAGATTTGAACAGAATACGCTGCTAACAGGCTGGTAAAATAAAGATATTGCATCTGACCGCCTGCTCAACTTCCATTCGAATCATCCGGACGCAATGAGAAGGAACGTGCTGGTAGAGTACGCCTCGAAAGCCCTCACCAACAGCAGTCGTATGTTCTGGATGTGGAAACTCCAAATAATTCGCAGCGTATTCACGGGCAATTTGTACCCAAATTGGTACATCAAGGAGTGCCTGGACAAAGCTTTGCGCAAACGCAACCTGACCACTAATCAAAATGATGGATTTATCAGTCGTATTACATCTGGTCCACCCTTAGCGCGGGCCAAGAAGCATCAGGATGATGCCCTTATGTGGAAAATAGGGAGCACCAACATCAGTAGCAACAGTCATGATATCTCAACATCATCGCATCTGTTAGTGGATGTGGAGGAGTAAGTGGATGTGCAGGGCACTAGCTGAAGAACTGCACATGGAACAGTTGGAACTCATGGCAATTGAAGAACTAGAGCTGCAATCGGATGACAGTTTTGAGTATTATCGGAATACAGAGGCACAGTCCAAATCAAATTTAGAATTAGAACTTGAACAAGAGCACAATATCATTTTTAGGGATTGGGACATTGAAGAAGAGGCAATACAAGCTAGAGATTTCATCGAACCGTACCGTCGTGAGAAACACGAACAACATGTTGATGAAGAGGTAGCAGAACAACAGCAACAACAACAACAAATAGAATCCATCTTCGACGTGGACATTGAAATGGATTCGAACTCGGCGTTTACTCAAGTCAGGAGAGCGTCGACCTCGATATCGACGACAACGGACCAACAGCGACGAGAAGTCGATGATGCCACAGCACTGTTTCAATCGACGTTGAACCTCAATTCAGACTATGAATTCACACATATCAGAACGGTAATAGCGCAGCCGCGTGAACGACAGGAGGTCGAGCTAGCTGCGCAACTATTTCAATTTAAAGCAGAAGAAGAAGAGTTAGCCAGGCTCACAAGAAGAGTAAGCCAGGCTCACAGGGATGGCCAGTAGGGTTATGTCGGAGTCGGAACGACAGAAAGTCGCACTGGCTGCAGCACTCTTCCAACAAATGAATTTGGACATTGATGAGATATTGGTGGTGGAGGATGAAGTAGATGTAGATGTATGCGAGATATCCCCACGACCAGTTGCTGTCAATGCAATACAGCAGGAGCAGCAACAGCAACACCAAACCACCATAAGCAGCATTGCGTCATGTTCATCGACACCAAACATACCAATTAACAACAACAATATTGAAATCGTCTCGGAGACAGAAGCGGAAGTGGACTGGATTGCCAATGACATCGCCAAGTATATGCATCCACCCTTGCCTCTCTGGATCGCAATTCCCTATATTAGGGACTGGGGAGAGCCGATCAAGCGATTCCTGAAAGAATACACAGGCACGAATCGCATCAACTTCTACGTTCCGCACAATAACAAACGGCTGTTCTTCTCGCTGATAAAGGACCGCATCAGTCGCTTCGACCACTGGAACTGCCATAGAACACTCGAATGTAATGACTGTGACAAGACATTCAGCGTATACGCGGCGGGCAGCAAGCCCCTCAAGCACCTAACCGAATCTGATAGAGAGGCAATCGGCAGACACATCCGGATGGGACACACTATGAACCAATCCTGGATGCAGCTGAAACAATTTCGTTTCGGTCAAATCATCACCGGCCTTAACGAAACGTCGAGCCTGAGACTCGGGGCCCTACATCCGGACCGGACCATCGTCAGGCAGGCCCACGGGTCACGATGCCGGGATGTCAATCATATTATGGAGCGTATCTTTGCCACCATCTTGACCAATCAACAACAACAACAACAATGATAATAATAATAATAACAACAGCAGCAGCACCAATGTCCATTGGCATTGGAGCCATCGTCACAGTCCAATTTCTTGTAGTTGGATTGCTTTTGCCATGTCAGAACCCGGCCCAGTCTTTTATGTTACCTTTCGGCGGTTATTGTGCCCCACACTCATACCATTGGGCTAGATGGCGTTGTTTCATTAAAAAGGATTTGCTATTGTAACGAGGACATCAATATTGTATTTTTTTACCAAAGTTATGAAAAATGTTTATTAGTTGTCACAATCTTATTTTTCGCCTTTATTTGACGAACGAGCCCAGGTCATGAAGAAGAATTCTTCGCAATCGATCGTGATCCAAGTGGCCAGTGCTGTTCACACCAGACTCAACCAATTTACAGAAACGCGCAGCTTACAACCAAAAATAGTGAAAACCGTACTAATATCAAAAATTACGCAAAGATATTGGGAAAACTTTAAAGACCATATAAATTTACAAAGTGATTTCCTGTCGTGTAGATAAACCAAATAACTTTCCCATGCAATCATTATTGATAATGTTGCCATTAATGAAGCTATAACAAAAATATACATATATGAAAAGAAGAAGAGATCTAATGGGAAAAAACTTTTGCTAATTTTTTTTTGCTGACATAACAAAAAAAAACCTTTCAAGGCTTGGTGTTTCCGACTTAATTTTGAAGAGGATTTGCGGGAATTTCATTAAAGCCTTGTTAAATACGGCTGTTGCTTGAACAAGACTTGAAAATGGACAATTATATTAATTGATGCATTTCATTCAGATCCATTTGTTCCTTATTATGTCATTTATTGTTTTAAGTATAATTTAAAAAATTCGAAATCTAAAAAAAGTGTTTATACAAATCGTTTTGAAAAACGATTCTGAGAAAAAAAACCAATTTTTTCCACATATTTGAACATTTTATCAGTGTTCTAGAATCATATATGCTAATTGCCACAATATGTCCTATTTTCAAGCCATCAAGTCAATAAATTCGACCCATATAACATTGGTTTAGCTTCTACTACGCCGTCAGACGAAACTCTCTCCACTTACATTTGCACTCCTTCAATAATCACCAGTAAAGTACAAGTTGCAACAACCTTTCATGTTGATTAGTATCAAGAAACACCATCAATTCACCATACATTTTAACTTTTGCCCTGAATCACATCCAACAACAAAAAACACAAAAAGGATTTCCGCAAAATCGATTCGACCGAACTTTAACATGTGATTGCGCCTACCATGGTTTTTCCAGTTCGATGAAGTGGGATTACTCCTAGGGAGTGAGGTATAAGAGTATGGGTGTGAGCAATAACACGCGATTTGAAAAAGTTATTATTTTGCAGTCATAGCACAATACTCCAATAGTAGAGAAAGGTAATTGCGTGGGTGTAATTGAGGTACAGGGTAAGAAAAGAGAGTGAGTAGGTAATTCCTCGGCAGTAGTAGGTCGAATGTAATTATTCAATATACTCAACTGTTCAAATAATTCCGTGAATCAGAGCAATACTTGCATGTTAACTGGAATTGACTGAGGACTTGAACGGTGGTTGTTATAGAAGCGAAAAACCATGGGGTGGTTAGGTATTGCTCTAATTTTTATGAAACTGCTGATATTCCAAGCTGTCGGTGGTTTGTGGGAATTAAGGAAGGTAAAATTTACTTAACCAAACCAAATTCAGAAGCAAAAAAATTAACTTAAGAATTATTTAATGAAATTGTAAACTGCTAATGAACTATTTATTATTTATTCGTGATTTACTAGTTTGAAATTCTTGTCAAGGCTCTCGAATGAATTAAAAAAAGGCACTTTTTCAGCTTGCCGCATTAAAAGGTTTTAACAGCCGAATAAAAGAGACAAATCATATGCGTTCGAATGAATAATTTACAAGGCATGTTTGTGAGTTAGAACGAGTTGATGATCAAACGCAACTTTTACAGAATGTATAAGCAGCCCATAAGGAATGTCTGTACTAAGTCTTTTAAAGCAGTTCGCCTGTCTATCTGTTAAAGTTTGCTTTCAACATGTCGATCCTTGAGTTGCATCAGACCTGGCTATTGATGATAAAAAGATTTTCTGGCCTCGCTGTTGTAGCCGAGCAGATAAAGCACCGTCTGCTGGTGTGTGTGGTTAGGGACACAATATCGAAAGAAAGTATCGATACTTTTACTTTAAAGTAGTATCAGAACCAAGTATTGATATAAGTCCCGTACTCATTGCGACAGTACTGATATGAGCAAATATCAAATGATACTTACTATAGTCAGTCAGTTTAGACTTCCAACGAAGCCAGAAATTTCAATTATAATCATAGGGCCGGGAACTGGTCTGGTGCCGTTCCGCGACTTTGTTCTCGGGATCAAGCACACAAAATTTACGTCACACATTCAGATCTAATTCGGAAGTTTATTTATTGGTGAGAACACATGGGCGGGTACGTTTGCTTCACTTGATTATCCCTTTCCATTACTCATTAATTCCGTTCTCACAGCGACGCCAAAAATATGGCAATCGATGTAAGAATTATTCTGCTCAAAGTCAGCATCCAACAAAGGAAGTAAGTCAGAGGTCGAAGCACAACGGTTTATCAAGAAAATGGAGGCTCAAAAGCGCAACTCAGCCGACGTGTGGAGCTAATCGCAACTATTCCATCAGATTTCGTTTTGTTTGCTCGCTCAAGACGGGAGCAAGCAAACAGCATTCCTTGAGTCAGATTAGAAACATTAAAATAATAAATTTATTAAACTAAATTAAAATAGATAAAAGTTAATTTTGAAGAGGAGATAAGCGATGATAAAAACAGTGATATGATGAGGATGCGTACAGAAGACCAGATATTGTTCACGAGGATTGTTGCACTCTCAAACTAAAAATGTGTCTTTTTACACCTACATACCTATATCACTTATGAAACTAATTTAATATCATTGTTATTCGTCCATTGAGAGGACATTAGGATATGAAAGTTGATACTAATTACAGTGTACCAATAATGTCCCCGTACAGCAGCTATTTGAAACGCAAGTGATAAAAAACAATAAATTGTTGCAAGAAATTTGAAAAAGTTTTAATGCTGATTTATTCATCAAAGATTTTTATTTAATTTAGAAACAAGAACTAATCCATTTAAATTATTCATTACAAAGTTATTAACTAAAATAAAACAAAGTCAACAATATGTCTCCAATAAAGTCTTCGTACACTAACGAAACAGTTTATGAAAAATCTTAAAAACTATAGATACATTTTTCGTTAATATTTGATTGGGTAGCCTTTATTTTTAATAACGGTTTTAAGACAATTCTACAAGCATTTTTGCATAGCTTAGCTCTATTTTCGCCCATTTCTGCTAAAGAGCCTGTTTCAACTTAGGTTTTGAGCTAATACTCGTATGATGAGTCCTAATCCTTTTTTTCAGCATGTTCCGCATGTGCTCAACGGGATTAAGGTCAGGACTTTGTGGGGGTGCTTTAAGCAAATGTAGAATTTTGTACGCCAAGAACATTCTTGTGTTATGAACATGCACTTAGGATCATTATCTTGTTGAAAGTAAAAATCCTTCGATTCACCCAATTCATCAGCACTTGGCTGCAAATTTCCCTTGAGAATTGCAATATATGCCCGATGATCCATATTTCCTTCAATTATTTTTAAGTCTCCAACGCCGCTGGCAGCCATACAGTCCCATACCATAACGCCGCTGCCACCGTGCTTTACAGTTTTCATGGTGTTTTTTTTTTTGGGTTGTAAGATACCCCTGGCTTTCTCCACACTTTAAAAGGATGTTCTTGGCATACAAAATTCTACATTTACTTAAAACTCCGCCGCAAAGTCCTGACCTCAATCCCATTGAGCACATGCGGAACATGCTAGGAAAAAGGATCAGGACTCATCCTATTAGCTGAAAATCTAAGTTGAAACAGGCTCTTTAGTAGAAATGGGTGAAAATAGAGCCAAGCTACGCAGAAATACTTGTAGAATTCATGCCACTCAGCCTTAAAATCGTGATTAAAAATAAAGGCTACCCAACTAAATATTATCAATAAAAGTATATATCGTTTTTAAGATTTTTCATAAACTGTTTCGTTAGTGTACGAAGACTTTATTGAAAGCAAATTGTCGACTTTGTTTTATTTTTAGCTATTAACTTTGTAATGAATAATTTAAATGGATTAGTTTTTGTTTCTAAATTAAATAAAAATCTTTAATGAATAAATCTGCATTAAAACTTTTTCAAATTTCTTGCAACAATTTATTGTTTTTTATCATTTGAGTTTCAAATAGCTACTGTACGAAGACATAATTCGTAGCTCAGTTTAGAAAGATGGGTCGATTTCCATATAAAAATTTTTCAGTCACATGTCGATACGATACCACCATCAAAGTATTGATATGAGTAAAATATCGAACAGTTTCGATTCAAGTAAAATTTTACTTGGTATCAAACGAAAGTATCGATACCGTACTAATATCAGTACTTTCATCGTGTCCCTCAGTCATGGATGATGAATGTTGATCAGAGACTGGGCTTAAATGTACCATTTTTTAAGTACTTCAGTCAAATCAGGGGCTAAGTGAGTGGTAGAGCTATTCACTATAAATTGATTGAATAAAGATTTGATTTTGAATAAAGTCTCTAAAAATTTCAACCTTCAAAACTAGAGTGGGGTTTAAAGGAACAGCTACAACTACTTTTAAAACCTGCCAGTACAAGAGTACACCGCTTTTGTTGGTATAGCAGCAAAGTCATTTCTTTTTGTTCCGTTAGATGGCTTAAGTCATTCGAAGTCGTCTTTCCCTATTGCAAACTTCAGACCGTATATGGGATTTGACTGCTGACATTTCATATAATATCCTCTAAAAAAAGTTTTAAGGTTTGTTGTGTAATGTTTTGCTTTGATTTGAAATAAGAATTCCAGCCGGTCATTTTCGTCATATCTTGCTTTATTACTTCCAAAAGGCTAAAAATGCAGTGCAAGCTCGGAAATAGTTTTGTGATAATTATGGTGAAAAATTATCACCAAAAATGATAACAAATACATAGCGTAGTACAACAGGAGAGATTACAGAAAAGCTCAAAATAGAACAGGCAAGCGTTGAAAGGCATTTAAAGCAACATGGTTACATTAATAAGCTCGATATTTGAGTTCCCCACAAATTGAACGAAATCTGTCTCACCAAACGAGTTTCCATTCGCAATCCACTACTGAAACGTAACAAAACTGATATATTTTTAAAAGAATTCATGACGGAAAATAGAAAATGGGATATCTACAATAACGTCGCACGAGAAAGGTCATGGTGCAAGCAGGTCGAGCCTGCACAATCGACATCAAAAGCTGATGCTAAGTGTTTCAGGAACTACGATCGAAACAGGCAAATATCGAGCCAAAGAAAAGTCACCAAAGCTCGCAATTAAAACAATTATTATACTACTTGTAGTTCAAGTTACAACTTTGCTGAGCAATGATATAAGCGACAATTCTGCATCATCCGCGGTACAAAACACAACTTAATCTGAACCATATAAAATTTAACTGACGTCTGCTTTTCACTTCTGCGGACATAAGTTCGATATATTCTACGGTTGAGTTTATCTCAAGAGCAAGTTTCTTCTTTGACCTTTCGGCAATCTTCTCGTTCTCTCGGATATTGCTTCTACCATTCTCCGTTTGAAAGTCATTGTTTGACTGATAAAAGTCTTTGCATCCAGGTTCTCTTAAAGTACGGCCTCTTATAGTACGATCATCGGCCATATTATATATCGCCACTATTCTTATGTTGAAAACTTACACAGGACAGCCTCCTGATGTCTTTTTTCTACTTAACCGTTAGTGTTGGAGTAACTAAAGGCGTTTTTTTGTTCCTCCTACCCATAACAGAACAATGCTATCCAGAACAGACGCATTGGAAACAACGCCAACTCCTCTCTCCCAATGCGTCTGTTCTGGATAGCATTGATCTGTTATGGATAGAGGGAGCAAAAAAACACACCTTAAGCTACTCAGGGAGAACTTTTGGCGCACTAGAGTTTTCGTTAAGGAAATCGTCAACACTAATATCAGGAATTTTCGTCGCCGTTCATCAATTTATCCAAATGTCATTAAACGTCCCCTACGTATAAAATTTCTGCCGCAATATATTCCTACTCCCAGTATAGATTTTCTATTAAGACTATTGACAACATAAAAGACCTTGTTGTGTTGTTTGATCAAAGTTCAAATTTCGCCGGTACATTGAAAAAACACAGAGCGCCAGACGCCATAGTTTATAGACTGGCGCCATGTACATAGTCGATTTGGGGATTGTGTAAAATATAGCGCCACACGCCATAATACATGGCGAAAAATACGTAGAAGCAGGCGCTATGTTTATAGCCCTCCACGCCATGTACTTTAGTCCTCCGCGCCATGCACTATAGTCCTCCACGCCATGCAGATGGCGTGGAGGGCTATAGTACATGGCGGGGAGGGCTATAGTACATGGCGTGGAGGACTATAGTACATGGTGTGGAGGACTATAGTACATGGCGTGGAGGACTATAGTACATGGCGTGGAGGACTGGCGTGGACAGCTATAGTATATGGCGTGGACAGCTATAAGCATAGCCTCTGCTCCTATGTACTATGGCGTGTGGCGCTATATTTTATCACAAATCGATCATGTACATGGCGCCAGAAGTCTATTAATTATGGCGTCTGGCGCTATGTGCTTTTTCAGTGCATTTGATGTGGAAAATACATATTGGCCGAACCCAGGCCAAAGCTGGCGAGCCCGAGTGTGTAGACGGTCCAGACAAGTGACTTTGACAGGTCTCGCCGGCGCTCGGGCGACTTCTGATCGGAGTGGGTTTTGAGCACGAGTCAACGCGATTTCGTGACGAGCTGTCAAATGCCGTCCAGATGTTGGCGGTCTCGTCTGACTTCGACTCGCTGGGCATCGGCCAATATGTATTTGCTACATGAAGATGATTCAGTTCGTATCCAACAAAAGGCAACGAGCCTTCTACTTTCTGAGCATCTGAAGGTAGATCAGTTGATGATAGATGATGGAATTCACCTATCATCAACTGCATCAAAGACCATATCCTCTCCTATACTCAAGAAGCTTGCTGACATTTATAGTACATCTCCTCACACAGTATGGCTTCGAGCTATAATTGGAGTGCCATGAGCCATATTACATGGCCCATGGCACTATGTAATATAGCGTGTGGGGCCATAATTTATGTGCCATGTAATTATGGCTCTGGGAGCCATACTGCATAGCTCAGGGTACTATGTACATAGCGTGGGGGACCATAAATACTGCGCCATGTTACATAGGACAACGCGCTATGTAGATTCTGACATTATGGCGCGGGGCGCCATATTGCATAGCTCAGAGTACTATGTACATAGCGTATGGGGCCATAAATAATGCGGTATGTTACATAGCTCTGGGCGCCATGTGGATTTTTTACAGTGTGCATTATTCCTATAACCGCCCCGGCCTCTCGTTCGTTTGGCTTTATCATTGGATGCTCCTCTTCCTTTTAGCAGCTCCTCATCTCCCTTGATTTGTTTTTTTTTTGTTTAAATGTTTGTATCGTCCTAGAATATTGTGTTCAAATGTGGTTCCGCGTAGGTTTAATCGCTCACTGTAATTTCAATTCCACATCGCTTACAGTGAAAATAATGACCAAATCCCTACAGTAGATTTCCAACGAGCAGGAAGGTGGTGAAGTTACTCCACTGTTCCGTTTTCTCCGATCTTGGCTGTAAGCAATGCTTACGTAACGTTAATCGATCAGATGGATCTTCGATAATGGTTTTTCTGCCCTTCGCATGAACTTCAGCTTGGTTCTTTTTCACCAAAGCTCTCTCAATTTAAATCTTAAATCAAAAGCTCGATTCTGGAAGCTTCTTATCATTCTTGATTATTTTTATTATCATTGTACTTCTTTCTATATTATTTTTTATGTAGAGGTTTCATATACATATGTGTATTTCCAATTCTACACATTGCTAATTTTCTTAGTCGCTTTCTGATTGTTTTAAGTATTTCTATTTTTGTAACTGGACATTATTGAACGTTTGCACTGCATTCTCAAATCAAGTAGACTTTGGGCTGGTAATGAAATCAAATCGGCCGTTTGCCCTGCCCGAAGTGATGAGATTGAACGGATCATATTATTCAAATTTATATGGACGATTAATTCAACATAAAAGTTGTTCAAAAAGTGAAACGAACAAGCATGTACCCTGGTGCATTCTACATTCTTCTTTTGTGAAAATTTACACTATTTTGCCACAAATCTCGAAATGACAGTTCATTCAAACGAACTTTCCCTCTCGCGGATGGAATTCAGCACGCGCTGAAATAAATTCAACCGGGAGAGAATTCACAATAACACCCAATTTCGACTAGATATTTTTGATCGATTTTTATATGGTGTTCACACTATATTCCATATCAGAAAGCTGTCAAGTAAATCAGGTAGCTTTCGACTGTCAGAAGCCGAGACACATGTATGGTTAATCAGGTAGATTTGTGGTCGATTCATCTCTAAAGCGATCAGCTGATCGAAATCGCCTGATTTAGTGACATAAATCGCTATAAAATCACTTTTGTATCATCATTTTTTGACATGTTTGACACCTTTTCACAACCTAGTCCATTACGATTTTGTCAGCTGACGCTTGTTTTGATTGCAAGCTATATATTAACTATCGGCTACATGTAAAATCAAGTGGCGTGAAATCACCATTAAACATGCAACGCTGCCTCCCGGACTACTACGAAAATGTAGAAAATACTGAAAGATTTAGAACATACAAACTTTAGTTACATATTTCTCTAAAAAACAGAACTAATTATATTTCAATTTTTATTTTTATAATATATTCATTATAATTGTATAAATCATAAACCACAACAATTGAATTTAATCATTCTCAACAAACAACATGCATTAGCCTTTTTCATTATAGCAATGTTTTATATTTTTCAACAATGTTTTACATTTTTCAACAATGTTTTATATTTTTCAACTTCAAAAAGTACATTTTTCTAAACCTACTTGTGTAACTGAATGTTTATATAGTGTTTGTGGACCGAATTGTAGTTATAAAAGTGTATCCACTATGCCCCCCTGTCAGTGTTTTACGCGTTATCGCGAGACGTAGGAAAGTGGCACCTTTATGGTTCTACCAGCCAGGGAGACATATGGTGCGAAGGAGACTCTCTTCGCTGGATCTTTGCTCGGAGATGAAAACAGCAATGATGTGTTAAGTGTTTCATGAATATGCTGCTACTACTCAAGAGGTTTTCTCGAAAGATTCCGTAAAGAATGACATGAAACAAGGCTTGAGCCTGATAATGGAAACATTTACGGATTTGTTTCTGATTTCGAGAGTAAAATAGTTTGTATGGCTAGGTGGGACTTTGACAGGACCATCATACGGTGGAAGAAGTGATGGACGAATAGAATCGACTCTAACAAAGACGTGAGAGCAAGAGTCGAGCTGCCTGTAAATGAATATCTTCGGTGTTGTGTGATGTTTTCCATCGGCCGGCCGGAGTTTCCCCATAGTTGCCAAAAGTTCAGAGCCAAAATCGGTTTGAGTGATTTTCCTAGGATATACATACATAAACTGGAAAATATAATGCAATCGAGATTATTCTACAAAATGCACTTCGAGCTATGCAGAAACCTTGTGACGAACATCAAACTTTTTGTGATTATATTGCTACTGAATTAAGAGCCCTTAAAAAGGACTATAGTAGGAAAAACTCAAACGTCTAACTCAAACGTCTAACTCAAAGGGCAATTCTTCTAGTGAATGAAGAAGATGACAATGATGACAGCAACTCAGCTACTCAATTTAGTATCCATTCAAATTCAACTTTAATATCTGAACAGACAATCTCTACTCCCTCACCATTGTCTCCATTCGCAGGCACGTCACAACAAGTATTTGTGCAACAAGGTAATAGACACACCTTTATTCTTATCATTAACAAAACCAATTGTTTTCATACAGTCATACAGAGCCTCACAGCATCCCACAACAGTCCTTTAGATCGTACATACAGGAATACCAACCAAATACATGAGCGAATGAAATGAATCTCCTGAAAATATAGATGAACATTTTTGTGGTTTGAATTTACCTTTTTATGTTGCATCTGAAGCAATATTTCTATAATGATTTTTTTTATAATCTAAAATTTGTTTTGTTCTCCTTACCTGTGGCCAGAAAACGAAGAGTTACTACAAACCGATCCCTTGGTGGTATTGCAGGCCTCATTTTTTCATCTTGTTCTTGAATGCTTAGTCCTATGGCAGGCAAAAGCATTTCGAAATCAGCATAACTCATTCTCAAAAAGTTTTGTGGTTGACCTGGATTTTTTGTTCATAATTCCGCTAATAAAGTCTCCTGAAAACTTCAATCTGCACTTTTTAATCCACAATTTTCGCACAACTTTCCTTTTAGAAGTAGTTCTCTTCTTCACTAAATAATACACAGCGATGACAGCTGCTACTCTGACTTTCGCCCACGACATTTTACTGATTTAATTCGGGTTAGGTGTAGTACTTGCAGCAAGTGCTACAAATCAATTTCTATAAGTTACCTTTAGAAGTTAACTTCCGGAAATTTTTGTTCTAGTGAAAACTATCCTGCAAGTACTTGCGGAAGTACTTGCAGAAGTTACTTGCTAGTGGACACACGGCATAACAATGTGTTGCTTATTTTCCTCATTATTTGTTTCGTTGTGACTTCACTTTCCGTCATAATCATAGTCAAGCTTGATTAGGCATGGTAATTTAATTCTTTTTGCCTAATCAATTTTTTCTTCCCTGAGTGTTCTTAGCTTTTCATCCGGTACCTTCCCTTTGCTTTCGAAATGTGCCAACTATATTCGGCATCCTCAAAGTATGATATTTCCTGCAAAAACATGTGCATGTTTTAAATACAGACTAAACTTTCAATTCAGTATATCATCAAATTTTTCTTCCAAAGTTAGCTGAGTATAGGGCCTCTCCGGCGACCTTCTTTCTTAGTTTTCCTCTACCGTTTGTGATTGCACTTGCACTATCATTGTTGACTTTTGCTTTTTCGTGATCTTTTTCTTCACCTCAAGAGTTTTGCAAGAATCCATTCATGGTCTTCAATTGTTCTCCTGGTTTTTAGCAATCCTCCTCTTTTTATTAAGTCAACCTGCTTTCCGTATGTATTCTGTATTCAAAATTTTCAGAGTGAATGGATCCTTTGGCGACTGTTGTCCATTACCAAATAAATTGAGAGTTTAGATTAACTAATGTGTTATATGAATTCACGTAAGCTAAATGTTACAAACTGTCATCAAATGTCGCGTTTTTCCTTCCTCACGTTTTTCCTTCTCCGGGAAATTCCGGCCCCCTTCATAGAACTTAATTCATTTCGAATCTTCCTCATGCCCGAACAGATAATTATTTATTTTTCCCGTTCTAGCGTTTGTCACGTCAGCATAATAACCTTAACCTTGATCCTCTTCCCCAAACAATTTCGGCACTTTAGAATTTATTGCGAAATATTATTCTAATGAATTGTTGCGGCTGTGAACTAATGTCAGCTGTAAAGTGATGTGTTATTAATTCGCTTTATTGTTCTATATCAACGTAAAATTTCTTAGATTTTTTATTTACATTCTGAATTAGCTATCTGTTTTCTTAGTTTAAGATATTTTATTTTTTTTCTAGTTTTTTAAGAGATTTTATTTTTTTCTAGTTTTTAGTTGGATTCAATTTTGTTGTTTGGAAAAAATAAATAAATAAATAATTCCACATTTAATATAGTTTTGAACCAGTTTTCACACCTCACATGATAATAGTTTGTAGCTATTGTTGTGATCTATCGTTAAACACCTTCCGTAGGTTCGATATTCTTCACATTCGAGAAATAAAACAGTTTCTTTTAAAACACTAATTACACTTTTATTATAAACACTATTAATTATTTACACTTTATATTCGCACTACTATAATCTCGCGTTACAATTTAACACTTTTTCAATTTAATTATCGCACTATAATTACTCGCACTTTATCGCTTTTAATTAATCGTGCCCGGATACACTAGAACCGCTGTATCGCTTTTCAAAGTAACAGCCTTTTGCTGTCTTCGCTATCTACTGAATGATCGCTAGTACTTCTCGTGGTGGTATTTATAGTGGTGCCAAATGTGTCTCGGGTTCTGTGTACGCGGGTTCGGGTTCTTTTGCTTTCTAGAGGGCTCTATTGACTAATGGGAAATTCCGTCATTATGTAAGATATGACTCAGATTTGTGTTCTGGATTGTTCCCTTTTTACGTTCTAGACGATTATTCTACGTTTTATCCATAGATTGTTATTGTGTATTGGCTATTTATAGATTGTTTACAGTTTTTGGCTATTTATAGATTGTTTCTATTCCAAGAACACATGATGAGACAGACACTTTAACGGTTGTCGCTCTTCCGGCCGCCGACACGTCGAAACATGTTTGTTCGTGCATGCAACACTATCAATAATTTGAAGAGCTGCGAAACAAAAAGGAATTTTTGTTCATTCTTCTCATTAGCGCAAGTATACACCTGCTTGTCGCTAGTCGTCTTACCTTTTCTTGGAACCGAAACATGAGCAAAAACCTTTCCCTAATTCAGACAAATGCGACGTTGAAAAAATCCGATTTCATTTCAGACGCAGAGCTATTTTTTGAATCGAAACTGAGTATTTCGAACTTGTGGTAGCTCTCACTGACATTGTCACAATATATTTTTTGAATATTTCAAGCAGGCAAAGGTTTAGAGAAAAACCATCAGGTGCGTTATTTTTGCTCCGGTGCCGAATAGAATAGAACAATGGCGCGTACAAACGATCCATAACAGCAATTGTCGCATTCGTTAAGGTTGCTGAATTCGCTGTGGCTGCGCGAATGTCGGTGCAGCTGAATGAATTTTAACTTTCAACGATTTAACGATTTTGGAAAGGATTTATCTGCAAGTTGGTTTGATGAAATCATAATGGCCGATAGAGAAAAGCAGAATCAATTCAAATCAATTCGAAATAACTCAAATTAATTCGAACTAAACAGTTACACCAACCGCTACGAACACTTCCGTAAATATCAGCACACTCTAAGCGTGAGCCCATAAACTACTTATACAGAACATAATTATTTCCCAGTAATTCACTGGGAAAAGAGTTGATGTTTCCAATGCTAATAAATAGCTATGTTCTGGATAGACATTTCGAAGCCAAATGGCTATGGTTTTAAATTATCAGATACACTGGCGGACTTAAAAAACTCATAAATTTTAAGTTTACTTAAATTAGACGACAAGATATTTTGGTAGCTGCAAAAACGACGTAGAAATTTGCCACCAAGCGAAAACTATAATTATTTTGAATCGTAAAAACTAAACACGTACAAGATCTTGTTTTCGAATCGAATGAATTCAAACTTCAGCTATCAAAAAACTATACCATATCCTTGCTATTTGAAATGGTTTTCTTTAGAATACCATGACAAGCCAATTTGATCTGCTACTCCATATCGCCCTTCCTGCTGTGGAAAAGACTAAACAATGTTAAGCTAGTACATTGATCAATTTATATTTTTTATTTTTATAAAAATCAGAGGGAAAAAATAGCACCTGATTTGCGAATTAAAATAACGCGCCTTTAAATTTCATAATTTTCAGATCTTTTTCAGATCAATACTAAGCACTTACAATACACCGTCCAGAATCGTTAGTCAAATTTGAATTTGCCAATTTTACATTTCCATTCAAATTTATCGTAATTTTTTCCTATTCACCCAAGCAGCCTAAAACAACTAATAATAGTATTCAATTCCTCACGGGACATGTAAACTTGACCCTTATAAATATGATAGATACATATTGTGTACACATATTTCTTATACATTTCTATGATGAATAAGAGGAAACTAATATCGACCCATCTGACATTTCGCTCAATCTTGCTTGCCAAGGTACCTCGGAATCTTCCACCCCAAAAAATCATGTCTCCAAGGATAGAGAATATGAATGAAAAAAAAAAATGAAATATTCGATACAAATCTTTTGCGTGCTAGCCGACGACCCTTATCATATCGTATTGAAATCATAATATGACCAAGAAAATGTTCTTTTATTGCCGTGCCAACAATATTGACGATTAGGAATGATGGGAGGAAATCATTTGAAAATCGGTATATGTTCGTAGACAATCATCGTCTGCGGCTTAAGGGATGTATACAAAATAGTAATAATGTGGCTGTTCGATTTTTTTTACTTACAAGTTTATCTGTTGATAATGTATAAGTCATACTAATAAGATGCGAGGACTTGAAGAAATTTAACGATGTAATACGCAATCAAGGGAGATGATTGTCAGCTTAGTACAGCATAAGATAGTCTTCTCAAATTCATTTCAAAATTCGATCATTCACATTTGTAGCTGTCAGCTGAATATTATGTACAAGCTTAATTTATTTTGAGCAACACGATAAAGAAAATTTCTTGATTTTTTATGTTGCGCAAATCCACAGAAAAACCGTCTAACTAATCGCTGAGACCGCCTATTTTTCGCAATCAGTGGCATCTTTATTATATAGAGTTGCAAAGTAAACCTGGTTAGAAGAAATTTTTCTAGCAAAACTCAAAAAAATACTTTCAACTACAATTCATTTACGTAAAATAAATGAGTTCTCATCCTGGAAGTTTTTAAGCTAGGATTAGTCTTTCTTGGAAAGTAAATTTTACGTTTGATGACAGTTGAAGAATTCAGATGTAGTTGGAGCACGCTGCCACGACCAGATCTAGTTTTTATAATATGCAGTAAAATATGACAGATTTAGTGTCTCATTAGTATAATCAATGGCGATATCTACGACCAATTATTAAACTGGAAAATATTTATGCAATGTAAAGGTATGTATCCATATGTATCATTTTCGCGTATCGTATCACCGTTGCGTATCAGTGGATACGACAAACGTATCTTCGTTGCGTATCAAAATTTCATACAAAGAAACGCAACGAACTCGATCGGTCACTTGGCGGTTTCTTGCCGTCGCATCAAAGGAATGAAACGATACGCTCTCGAATCATATTTGGACAACTTGCGTTGCACAAGTCGCGTTGCATGATTTGACATTTGAGTCGTTAACTTGTCAATATTGTAGTGCAGTGCATAGATAATGGAGTGGAATAAAGAAAACATTCTTCAATTTATTGAAGTATATCGACGATATCACATTTTGTGCAAGGAATGATAGGATACTAAGTGGAGTCACGTGTAGACACGTTGCGTTGTACACTATAGATTCGTGAATAAAAGCGTTGCAGCTGCGTATCGAGCTTTTTGCAACGGATCGTATTGATGATACATGGAATATTGAGTAGTGTGGACACCGTATCCGTTCAGTGAATGATACGCAACAGGGATACGATACGGAAGAAATGCAACATATGGATACCTACCTTAAGACATTGTAGCCGCTATATGAACTAAATCCATTCGTTCATTTTTAACTCTAGTATTAATTACATCGGGTTGTCGGCACGCGTTTGATACTTTGTTGCTAAAGCGAAACAAAAGGCTGAGTTTATTTAATTCTACAAAAAATTTGAAAGTGCTACAGTGCAGGTAAAACTATTTATTCAAAAGCAAAAAACATGCGATCAACATGATCTATCACTTTTCGTGGCCCATTTTGAATAAGGTAAATACGTGCGTTACTTTGTGCAGGAAAATGTCATATATCATCAGCTATGAGTCATATATCATGCTATCTTGTTTAACAGTGGGCAAAGAGTAGGCAACGAGCTCATTTCTGAAGATTTGGGATAGATGCTCAGGGATACCATTTTATGGCAAAGTGGGGAACTTTTCGGAACACACTTTTCCACCTACCCTGGAGTCTGGTAGATAAGTTTATTTATATGTTTTTTCCATGCGCCTCTTAAATATAGAAAAACAAACTCACAAACATGCCAAGTTGTAATCCAAATCGGATAATATTAACATACCGTGAGAAAGAGGATGCTGTTAGTAACAAATGTTTAGATCAATATATCTCAAAAACGGTTATGGTTACAGGAAAAAGCTATCAAATCTTTTTAAGCTACAATTTCGTCATACATTGTTTTTCTAAAGACGTAACCGTTACTGAGATATTTAGGAATATTTTTGGTGACCTTTGACCCCGTATAAAAAGTGACGCAGCACTCGGATCGATGGGGACTTTTGACATTTTGTTCAACACGCCAGTACCAAAATTCAGCTTTCCCCTCATTTTTCCGAAGCACCATGTTAGATTTCCCCGGACTATAATGTTCGAAGAAAAGTAATGGAATCGTACTTGAATGCATATTCTACCACATGTGCTCCTTGAAAATACGACATCATCGATCATGTTTTCATCATTACAGGGATAGAAAGATGTTTGGGGTTACCATTTGAACATTTTCAAGTGAAATTATTAGTGAATATGGTTTAATAGTTGTTATAGTGTTAGAAATTTCGAATTCTGTGTTGGTCAAAACTATAACTACAGACGTGACAAAGTCCAACCGAACAAAACGTCCAAATAATCATTTTTACTGAATTTTTGAAGAAAATTTAGTACTAAACTCGTTTCACCGAAAATTCATATATATATATATATATATATATATATATATATATATATATATATATATATATATATATATATATATATATATATATATTTATATATATATATATATATATATATATATATATATATATATATATGTATATATATATATATATATATATATATTTATATATATATATATATATATATATATATATATATATATATATATATATATATATATATATATATATATATATATATATATATATATTATATATATATATGTATATATATATATATATATATATATATATATATATATATATATATATACATACATACATATATGAGCTGAAATTTTCGGAGGACATAGATGTATAAAGTGGATAGGTCCGTGTCGTGCTAGAATTCAGGTGTCTTTAACCCTGTGAAGGTGGCGGGCATTTTAGTGAATTTTCAATTACCCCTATATTTCCAAGCAGTGTACATTTTTGTAAAAAAAAGTATTGGGAATGAAAACTTAGTATGTTCTTAGCTTGCTTATGATAAAGAATTGGAAATTTTGGGCCGTGTGTGGGTGTTGAGTGCCTAAAAATAGGCAAGGATTTTTTTCAAATTTTCATTTTTCGTAACTTCTCATAGAAACATTAGATCATCGAGAAAATTGCAGAGCGTATTGATTTTGACTAATATTTAACACATATGGATTTTCAAGACAGTCCATATAACCTTATTGCTACGGTAGGCTCCTGAAAAAAAATCCTTCAAATCAGCGACTCTCCTGAAAATTTTTGATCTTTGAATATGATCCTGCAATGAAAATTAACAACAAATATTAACGTGTTAAAAATTTGAAAAGTTTTGAGGGTGGTTATCCTAAAATTCTTTTCACCCGTATAACTTCCAGCGCAGTGATTCAATAGAAACGAAATTCACAGGGTGGGTTAAACTTAACGTGAAGCAGATTTGGTGTATACGAGTATTTTGCACAGAGTAACCAGCATCAGACATGCTCGTAAATATTGCATCAACAGATGCTTCAAATTACATACTCAAATGTAAAGCATTTGCAATAAAAATAAGAAACCAATTTCTAAATTTTCCGAGTTTTGAAAATTTTTCGGATGGCAGCCTCAAACAACGTTTAACCGCTGAAACTTTCGGTGATATCCTGCGATGAGAACGAAATTCATAGGATAAGTTGCTTTAAGTATGAGCTTGGTATGATAAATTTATTGCTTCTTCGTTGAAAAAGTGCTGCCAGCACTGAAAATTTTCATCACCTATGTTATAGTTGGGTTTTGTTGCTTTGGATAAGGAATGATTGATATGATACTACAAAAAAGTGTATAACGTCTTTCCACATTTTTTTGTCACTCAAAGACAATTTCTTTGAAATTCAGTTTTCTAGCAATTCTGATGCGCTAGAGTTTTTTTGAATTAGACAATTCACTCGGCTTAAAGTGGGAATTCAGTTTTGATCATTATCTACCTTCTTAAGGCAAACATTGTAACGACACTTATTTTAAATTGATTAATGCGCTAAACATTTGCTCCTTAAAGCAATTGAACACTATCAAAAATCCAAATAATAATATTTTAGATCTTGTCTTGAGTGCAATTAGTACTTGTAAAGTCAACGATTGTAAATATACTTTTAACATAAAAGCTTAACAATGGTCAATTTTAATAAGTACAATTATGCAGATCTTTGACAAAGTTACTCAATACTTATAACGTAAACTGAAATGTTAATACTTTTTACAACATTCTCTTCAGCTTGATCATGTTATTTGTAAGAGTACCTATGAAAACAGCCAAAAAAGAATGAATATCCAGTTCGATTTTCTATATCATTGCAAAAGATGATAAAAGAAAAGAAGAAATTTCGTCAAAAGTGGAAATCGTATAGAATACCTCAGGTTATGGAACTTAGAATAGAAAAATACCACAACAAAAAACGATCTTACGATAAGCAATGAGAATGGTAACCACACTTCGAAGTCCTCCAATGTCTTTGATGTCGATCAGAATTGTGCACCAGCACCAGAAAATGTACACGAAACACCCAATATCGTGAGCGTCGCTACTGATGGCCGCACTTTGCTTGGACACAATGAAAGCAATTTTTCTTGCTAACTTAAAGTCAAACAAACCACCAGCGTGTGTCATCATTCAAAGTTATCATGCCTGAGTGATGCTTCAACACTATTTCATGTAGTTGCTACTGGCCTTCATCGTGCATCATCAGGGACTTTGTTCCCAAACATAAACTTGAAGAGATGATTACATCAAGCCATAATTCAAAAAACGGGCAAAAGAAATCTCGGCGTACTATGCCAACATAGGTGGCATGCGCTATTAATGATTTATATGTCGCTTCTTCAGTGTCTGATTTTGACATTATTGGCTTTACCGAAACCTGGCTATGTGAAAACATCAATCATGTTTAACTATTCAACAGTAACTTTGCAGTTTTTCGTCGTAATCGCCATCTTAATTGTCCAGATGCTCCTGTCGGTGGTGGTGTTCTACTTGTTGTACGTAAAGAACTGCCAGTATCTCGACTCGATATACCTGACACTCTTGACCTGGAATACCTATGTATCACACTAAACCTTCATCAAAGAAGAATATTCGTAGCAATACTGTACATCCCGCCGTCCACACCAAACTCAACATATGACTTGGCGTATAACCTAACCGAATATATATGCCGCATAATAAAACCGTCCGACAATCTCATTCTTATGGGAAATTTCAATTTACCGCATCTGGAGTGGCAAATCTCTAACGATAGTGAACACTATCTCCCTTTGTCCAATAACCGACGAAAAAGCTACTTCATTGACGCGATTTTTTCAACTGGACTAAAGCAGATCAATTGCATTTATCTGATGTCTCAATTCAACGATGTTCATCTCCTCTACTTAATGAATCTACACACCATCCAGCTCATCATATCAATTTACAAATTAATGACGATGTACTATAAATCATTTTAACTTTAACTTCAAGAAAGTTGACTTTGATCCGCTGAGTTAAGTAATGACCGAATGCGACTGGTCTTCGGTTGTGAATGAATCTAACGTAAACGTTGCAGCCATAAACTTTCATTCTATCTTATTCGGCTGCTTTGCTCGTTGTGTACCTTTGAGTAACTCTGTACCTTTGAAACGCTTTCTATGGATCAAAACAGATTTAATCAATCTCAAAAATTTGAAAATCAAGGCGTGTGTACAAGTGTGGCAAGTGTACAGCTCGTCGCGTCTAGAGAATGATTATAAAGTGTATGAGGAATTACGAAATAGATTCGTATCTGAAGCCTCATCTGCATACTCCAACTATATGGACGAACTTAGGCAGTCCTTCATAAGCCATCCCAAGTGTTTTTGGAATTTTGTAAACTCAAAAAGGTATGATAACGGTTACCCTAGCTCTTTTATATCTGACGGCATTGTCATTAATAACTCGCAAGCAATCAGTAACTTATTTGCAGATTACTTTCAATCCGCGTATGGATTACTTCTCTCCGACTTCAATAAACCTAATTTCAATTACCTGCTAGACTCCCCTAAAACGACGTTGGGAATGAAAGAACTTTACATCGACATTCCCACTATCTTTAGACATATATCTCGTCTTGAGAATAATTTTCACCCCTGTCCTGATGGATTACCGACCATAGTGCTTAAACGTTGTGCCAATATCCTCTCACCACTATTAGCTTATCTTTTTAATCTATCGATTTCCTCCGGTATTTTCCCAAACTTATGGAAATATTCTTCAATTACTCCGATCCACAAAAAAGGCAGCAAAGAAGTCGTGCACAACTATAGGCCAATTGCTAAATTACCATGCGTCGCCAAGCTTTTTGAAGCCATAGTTACCGAGGTGTTATCTTTTCACTCTAAGTCTTTAAGCTCACCTTGCCAGTATGGTTTTATTAAAGGTAAATCTACCACCACTAACCCTTTAGAACTTGCGAACCTAGTCATCCCTGTGATTGAAGAAGGTAAACAAGCTGACTGCATTTACACCGCGAAACGAATTCAATGGTCAAATCCCATACAAAAAGAGCTTTTCAATTCGTCAGTAAAGCTCTTTTGTATGGGATTTGACCGTTCAATTCGTTTCACGAAGAGTATAGTACTAGGCATATCCTAGAATATGGATGCTTGATGTGGTCTCCATATTACAAGGAGCACATAGATTGCATTGAGTCTGTCCAAAAGAGATTTTAATTGTTGTTCTTAGTTATTTCCGCTGGTCTGATCCTATTCGCTTACCTCCTTGTGAAAACCGCTTGCAATTATTGACCATGAACACTCTTGAAACTCGACGTCAAAATTTCAAAGCTCTATTTGCTGCCAAGTCACTCACTGCAAACGTGAACTCTGAGTTTTTGCTATCAAAACTGAACTTTCGTCTTTGCCACGGTGAACGTAGACATCATAGTGCCTTATCCATCCCGTTTCATAAAACCAATTATGGATGGAATGAACCAACCTGCGCAATAGCCCGAAGCTTTAACTCAGCGTATCAAATGTTCGACTATAATTATACTGTTGATATGTTCAAGTGTCGGCTTAAACGACCGATTAATTGTCATTCATAATTTCATTTGCAAATATTTTTTCTGTAGTAATCATTCTGTTGCAAAACAAATAATTGCAATAAACAAAACAAAACAAAACTCAAAGTTAGGTTTGGTGTGATCGCGGCTGGATTTGAACCATAGACTATAAACGGTAGAAGCTGATGCTATGCCCACTCGGCAACTCATGGTGCACAAGACTTTTAAAGTGTAGTTCTGTCAGTGCACAAAATATAGTGTAAACAATTCATAGAGTTAGACAAACTGCAACTCGATGTTAGTCTCTTTCGTAACTACTTTTTTTTGTTTCACATGGAAAAAAGTTTAAACGAGAGTGAATGTGGAGACTCGGTAAAAGTGTACATGGATCTTAAGCACTTGGCACAACATTGCGTTTAGAGTTCTATTGTGTGGATTTTTAAATGCCACATGTTTAAGTACAAGTCAAAAAGATTAAGTCTAGGCTAAGTCTGCGAATATGATACTTGACAAGTTGCACAAATGAATTCAGCGATGAAAGTTTAATACGAAATACAAATTTGTGATTTGAGATGAAAAAGAAATAAAGAAGATTTGTCATAGAATCTTTTGTATTCATTTTCTTAGGCCAAAAAGTATATCTAGATCCGAAAATCTTTCGTTTAATGCCTACTGGTAAAGTTATTAGCCAATATATGTTAATTCGCCCTGGCTAAGTAACATCTAGAGCGTCTATCTTAAACCATGTAAAAGACAGCAGTCAATCAGAACACTCAATTTGTATGATTAATACAGATGCTTTACTGAATTTTAAACCAATCAAAAACATTAAAAGAGCAAGCAATGAAAACAAAATTATTTACAAAAAACTCTAGCGCACATGAACCGCTAGAAACACTAATGTTCGAAGAACAGTAGAAGAATCGTGCAGGTTTTGAGTGCATATTCCACCACATGTGCTGCTTATTACGACCAAACTGTTTCAAATGCCACGTTTTACTTTGGTCTCAAGAATGCATTATAACTCATATGGTGGAAGGTTTCAGATATTACCACTGGCATGAATTTCAACGTTTATGAGAGCAAAATACGGGTTAATTATATTCGTTATCAGTTGCTTATTTCACATAATTTTGAAAGCAGCATCTCATATAACATCAATGAAGAAAATGCTCAGTGACTGCAGCACTGTAACTGAAGTTGGTGTTTGGGGCTGCGATCCGAAAAATTTGCAGAACTTTGCGAATTGCAACATTGATTATTTATTTTCATTGTAAATGTTTCCGGTATGAATACTAAGTGTAAGCATTTATTGATACAAAAGTAGCACAACCGACTCGTGCTGGCAACCTTTCGCCAGTATCAAAGCCAAGAATGTATCACATCTGCTTCACGTTGTTTTATTACATTCGAAGTTAAAGGAGTATAAAGAAATTTAGAGTTACCGGCAGTGAGTTTTTTCAAATAATCGAAAGCTTAATATTTGCTGTTTATTGTCACTACAATATCATTACCAATTGAAAATTCTACGATAAAACCGCTTAATAAAGATATTGCAATTAAACACAAAACCAACAATAGCTGGCAACCCTATCGTGGCTTTTCAACCAAATTTGGCCTGAATAATGTTTATGACAGGTTTCATTAATTGTATGAAATTCGTATTGATTTCATGACTGCACTGGAAGTTATAGTGCAAAAAGTTTTATTTTCCTGAGCGAATTTTCAAAACCAAAGACACAAAAATTACCATAGCTGGTAGCACCAAACAAATTTTTCAACCGAATTTCCACCAAACAGAGATTCGAGTTAGGTTTAGCTACTGTGCCAATTTCATGAAAATCTGGTAATTTATTCACATTTCATAGGGCAAAAAGCAGTTTTTTTTCTTTGTAGTTTTTCAAGATGGCACCACTGGCACAGACTTGCCCACAATTCAAAATCGCTTCTATCAAATCTGGTCTTACTTAAGTCCAATGCATTCTGTAAATTTTAGCTGTATCTGATTATTGGTTCGTGAGTTTCCGTGAACAGAAGTTTTTGTTGCTAAAAATATAGGTTAACTGGGAGAGGGTTACCGTTCTTGTCCGACATGAAATTTCCAAAGTTTTATTTTGAACGTGTAGATAAAACATAAGATTTATATACAGATTGGTTTTATTGTAAGAAACGGACATTTTTTTGAATATTCGATGGTTTGAATGTTTTCACTTCCAAATTTTTTTTTTCAAAATGAAGACACCAAAATTATCATAGCTGGCAACTCCAACCGAATTTTACACCCATATTTCTACCAAACGTGGCTTAAGGTAAAGTCCAGCAGTTGTGTGAGTTTCGTTTAAATCGAACGATTCAATCAGAATTTATAGGGCTAAAAACAGTTATCTTTTTTAGTGGTTTTTCAAGATGGCACCACTGGCACAGAATCGCCCGCATTTCAAAATCACTTCTATCAGACCTGGTCCTATTTAAGACCAATACATTCTGCAAATTTCAATTAATTCTGCTCATCGGATCGTGAGTTTCCGTGAACAGAAGTTTTTGATGCTAAAAATATAGGTAAATTGGGCAAGGGTTACCAGGCGTGCCCGTTATACCATATCTTTTTTTTTTTTTTGGTTATGTAAACAAAGCACAACATTTATATATGAGTGGCTTTTTTTTGAAGAAACAGCATTTTTTCAAGAGAGACGATGCTTTGGAGGTTTTCACTTTCAGTGCCTGCCCTAGCTACAGGGTTGCCAGCACGCTCGTTAAAAGCTGCACAAATCTACAACTAAATAATATCAATATGTCCTGAAAATTTCGTAATGATTGAATAGCTCTGTCAAAAGTTATCGCAATTTAAAAATTTTCAAATTTTCCCGTCCTCTTTTTAGGCACCCAGCGCACACATAGGGTTAAAAAATTCCAAAGCATTATCCGATTCATATGTAAAACACGTCCGAAATTTATTTCGTTAACTTTATTTTTTCGAAAATTATTTGTGCACGAAATAATAGGTATATTAAAAATATCACTTAAATGACCGCCGGCGCCAAAAGGTTAACAATAACTGACATTTAAAGAGACCTGGACCTATTCTGCATATACACCAATGTATCCTGAAAGTTTCAGCTCAATCGGATGGCGCGTTCCCGAGATTATCTCACTGAAATTTTTTGATGATATATATATATATATATATATATATATATATACATATATATATATATATATATATATATATATATATATATATATATATATATATATATATATATATATATATATATATATATATATATGGAAATATGAATTTTTGGCCGAATCGATTTTAATACTAATGTTCTTCGAACATTAGTAAAAATCTTTGCAATATTTAATCATGGCTCACAAACTTTCATGAAATTTCATTTGCAAATGAGCTCAAAAGTGCTTTATATCATTATACTAAAACGATGATGCGGGGCTTTTGTAGCTAAAAATGACTATTTGGCTTTCTGAACGCAGAGTTCAGCTGTCATATACACCTGCAGTTAAATTTAAACTTCCAGCTGAGTAATTATTTGCTAGCACTTCGAAATTTGTTGGTTTTAAAACAAAATCCCATCTCCAGAAAATATTTACATGCCTCCCACTTGCTTAGCCTACAAAAAGATATTCCGATGCATGTGTCTTATCCAAATTGTTTTCCTTAGGTTTTTCGCTCGATATGAATGTCGACACAGATGTAGATATGTATATGTTCGTTTCTTAATCATCTAATTGCATTATGTTTTACTTAATTAGAGTCCTTTTGTAAGTGGAGTCATTAGCAGAATGAATGTGTCGATGGTCGGCCAGGTAATGTAGAAAGAGAATGGAATGGTTTCGAATCATAAAACATGAAAGGAATGATGTGAAAAGGACTTTGTTTTGTGCCTGACAGTAGCTTCAAAGAATGCGAATGGATAAGAAAACGAGATTTTTTGCGCCCATCGTGGGTCAGATATCGACCGAAAAGTCAATTAGTACTATGAACAATGTAGTGACTTAGTCATTTTAAAATGTTGGGAACACAGTCATATTTGGAAAAAAGCGCACCGTTTTCCAATTTTTTTCTGTTATAAATCATTTTCAATCAATCTTGAAGTCGAATTAAATAAATTGAATTGAACATTTTGATCCTGAAAATAGTTTAATCATTTTTTTCCGTTATCCAACTACAAACTTTTAACCCACATCAGATATTCGAGGTTCATTTGATTGTTTCAACAAGACTTCTGAATATGAACTTGTAACTTTGCATCGCAAACTTATCTCCTCATGGCAAAAAGATACGGTTTGCCTAGAAAATTTTTCCACCAGTAAAGTTTAGTTCAGCCCGCTTGAATTCATCATGGTTCGCAATGGTTTGGCAGATTTTTTCCATAAGTTGCGACACAATAAATTTGCTGAAAAAGGTTTCAGCATGAAAAAGGACTTGTGTTTGTCTTGGAATATATGGTTAGAAAATTGAAGGAAATTTCCATAGCTATTTTGAAATTTGCCGGGACTTTATTCAGATGAAGGAAAAGACAAATAGCCTTGCAATTAGTGTCAAGCAATCTTTAAGGAGAAAAGTATCTGACGTTCGAACTTTTTTAATATTCTCTAAAAGACCTTGCAAGCTTTCTGAATGCCTTTTTGGCTATTATGAAGTGAAAACTTGAGAAAAGGACCTAGCATACTCCAACCTATTCAAAAGAAAAATATTCCATTGACAGTAAAGAAAGAAAAACCTGAGACAACTTAAAAAAGGGTTAGTGGCATAACTGTGACATTTTCATATTTAAAAACATTTGCAAAACACTAAAAAAGTTTCCTTACGTTCATCCTTTTCGAGTTTTTTGCCAAGTTTCCGAAGAAATATCGTTCAAAGTCGTATAAAAATATATATACCTGACAATTTCGCTTGCTCTCAATCGCTATGAAAAAGGCATTTTCAATGATTTTTGATTCCACTTGAAACTTTTGGAATTTCCAATGCCATGCATTCATTAATCATTCTAAAAAGTTTTCAAGCCAGAGCAGATTGAGCTTAGGAGTTGAGCGGTAAACCACGTGAGGAGTATCGTGTAGATGCGTGTTTGTGTGTACGTGCAGCCCTATTGAAGATCTTGTTGACATGCTTGACGAGAATTGAATTTTTGTGTAAAATTCCTTTCTGGGTTTGACGACGGAGCTTCGGTGTTTACCCTTTCGACCTGGTACCCGGAGAATGTCAAGTCATAAGGTACGTGATGCGTAGCATACGTGGAATTCGTGTGTGCTTCAGACTACGATAATTTGTGGAATGACGAGTGGAAATTATAGAGAAAGAAAATTTAAAATTAATGAAAATATATGAAAAAGTTCAAAAAATAGGTTTATCTAATCTAAAAAGTAGTTTAAAGGATATTTTTACTCTGGTATCAGCCATAATCTGAATTATATTTTCATGACTGAGTAAATACATTTGATTGATTCTTTACTATGTTTTCGTGCTGCTCACAAAGATTTCTTGAAAAGCATGTCCACAATACGCTTTATTTTTCAATAAGTTTAAGGGACATTTCACGTGCAGCGGACAACGAAAAAAAGTCAAGGTTCTGGATTTCGTTCATATTGTGCATAATGGTACTTCTAGAAAATATGAATGTGGATGCACAAGTTTTTGTTTCTATGAGGTTTAGTTGCCGAGTTATGGGCTTCTGAATAACTGACGAAATTGATAAAAGGTTTTTTTGGAAGCGAATTCTGAGATTCAAAACAAAATCTAAAAAAACATTAAACATATTTATTGGTATAGGAAATCAGCTGTTCTTTTTAATTTTGAAATTAGATTTGAAAATTAACTTTTTTTCATATGTGAAACCGGAAGTAGACACTTCAACTCGTAATTTGAATAATTTGGACCAGCTTAAAGTTGTTTATTTTTATAACAAAACAAAGCTTAAAGTATACTTATTTTTTCATAAAAGTTTTAGAATGGGATAGCCGGTAGTTTAGGAGGTAGGTGAATTTCAATACATAGAAGTCGCATGGGGCGTGGTCTGAACCGCAAAAGTGCACTCACGGTTTGTGTACTTGTGCACATTTCGTATAGTAGAGGATAAGGTTTGTGGACATTGTACCGTACAGCATTCAATAGTAGCGTACATTTGCATTGTGTCTATTTCGTTCGGTATATCGTTTGTGTACATGCAAGCAAACATTACAGACTGAGGTGTGGTATGTGTAGTTATTGTAGTGAATATGGTTGCGTACGGGCGTCATGAATGTACGGTACAGTACATTAAGGCACGGTACGGTAAGGATTTTTTCGTTCACTGCTTTCATGTGACTTAATGGGTTAGTAACGTATTACTAATGAGTAGCGTCATATGTGGTGTCCTATTCAGTCACATTGAAAGTAGCTCAGTGCGGACTGGTTAGTAATTTGCGTTACTAATCAGTTTCTTTTGAGTAGCTCCGGGTGTGGACTGTCTTAGTTCTACCAAGTAGTATTACAGGCTCTTCGCTGCTTTGAGCGGATCTTGACTCGACGCGAATAAGAGCGTGTCATCGGTATATTGGAGGATTTGGACTTAGGCTTGGCCCACTGGAATAGGAAGGTCAGCGGTGAATATGGTATAAAGATTTGGTCCAGTGACAAAACCATGTAGGACTCCTGATGTCAAGGATCTATGAAAAAATATGCTTCATTAACGCTAACATAGTATTGTCTGTTAGTGAAAAAGCTAGCGGTGAGTCTTATTACTTCTATTACTTCTAACCACACTTCATCAACTTAAATAGAAACCCTTCGTACCAGACGGAGTCTAAATCCTTCTTGATATCTAGAGCATACACTATCGTTGGAATGTTTCGCTTATTCAAACGATAAAAAAACTTGGTCATGCAAGTATGAGATGGTGTGCTGAGTGCCGTCCTTGCAAATAAAGCCAAATTGGTATTCCGGAATTACCAGCGTGAGCTCACAATGGTTTTTTATCATTCTCGTGCATATTCGCTCAAAAATCCTCTCCTAGGATTCTTGACTTTTGTCCTCTTGAATGAGAACTAATAATGAAATTCCATCATGCCCTGAAGACCTCTTGCCCTTTATATCGCGCAGCAGTTGCAACAAGTATCCACTATTGACAGAGTGGAGCTGGTCATCTGCATTTTACAGATCATCCGAGGGATTTTTCTTGGCGGGGTACTTTCTGTTCTTTTTTCAACTTGCTATCTAATTCTCGCAATCAGTGGGAAAATATCGCAAATTGTATCGCAATTCACGTCCTTTCCGAGCTATTTATATATAGTTCTTAAGCTATGACTAAGCATCGACTACTGGAGCAACTTCACCACCTCGGTATGAACACCAAAACGTCGTTCGTCAACCGTTTGCCTCTCCAGTCAAAAAGTATTCGCTTTCCAGTTGGATTTGCTCTCTCTAGTCCACTTCAGGTAGCCGATAGCATCGATAATTCTGATATAATAATTTAAGAAGCCAGAGACTCGAAAAAGAGAAAAACAATGAGTTTTCAGTTCATAAATTAACAAAAAAATAGCAGAAGACTCTAGTCACATACTTGTATTTGAGTTAATATTATATCCTTTGGATCTTTAACAGTTTTTTCCGCATTTATTAGAATTTTTCTCTCATCAGTTTTCGTTTGAAAAAAAACCTACGTTGAACGCTTGTAATATCTAACATCTCGATTGGTCATAGACGAAAATTGCCAATCTGAAAATCTGTCAGTGTTGCGCAGAACTAATCTAGACTAATTCACATCATAAATTCAACGAAACCAATGAAAATCACATCAAGCACACCATTTTATTCAACAGTCATCACCAACTTGATGCACGAAAAGAACTCTAGCTTTCTTAAAATTGAATTGTTCCCATACTACACATTACTTTTTCGGCATAAATAGCTTACATAAAATTTAAAATTCCATAGCGACAAGTCGTTTGTGAAATTCGCATTCAAATACTTTTGCCAGAGATGAAATGTTACATTGATATGAAGGGAAGATGAAAGTCAGTATGTTTCCTCCTTATCCTGCATCCAGTCCACCAAAAACCAACACAGCTCGAATGCAGGATATATAAAAATATCAAATAAAGTTTAAATATGCTGATTTATTTCAAAAGGCTTGTAATTCTCGGTCTGTGCATCGCCTTCCTTTTTTGATTACTTTTGATGTGAAAACGACACGCTCTATTTGGATCTAAATATTTGGTTTTTTTTCTGCTCAAGAACGAAAGTAAAGAGGAAAAGTATGCATATTTTACCGGTGAATAATCGTCCTAGAGTATGTCATGTCTTTTTTCTTATTGCCATATGCTGTTCTTGTCAACATGTTTGCGCAAAATTAATTTTCGGGGAGAATCTCAGAATAAAAATGCTGACACATTTCACTCTATACTAAAGCTCATCTTAAGAAAATATTGATACTTTTGACTATATTGCTGGAACCCTATTATGATATTATTATTATTTGCCTGTTTACTAGCTTTGAATTGAATGCTGTTTTTGCATTTATCATATGCCATCGAAAATGATGGTTGAATTGACAATGAGCTGTAGAAAAGCGACACGCTTAAAAAAATTCTTATACAAATCCTAATAGCTCTTAGCTGGTTCAAATGAATACATCCATATATGTATGAATGATTTTATCATAGCTTGTTTTCCAGAAATACAATTGTACTATAGGCTATATATTTAGGTTTTTTCCTCATATACACAGAAAATGATTTTACAGTGTATATCAACATTTCACCTACAAGAATAATACCCTCTTAAATGGTGCCAAAAACTGTTCCGGTGAATAATAGACAAATCGGATAAAAAAACTTTAAAAGCTCAAAACTGTAAAATCATATAATATCATAGCCATATTATCTTGAAATATATATAAATACCTCACAAAGCCTCTGGGGAACTATAAATTTAATACATTATTCAAATTATCAACACTCAAGAGCATCACCTTTTCAGTATTAAGGTCAGAGACCATTTGCCTGAGACAGCTACACATTCAAAAGAAAATCCCAAAATATTCATCATCCTTCTTTATCTGCTCTCTTCCATATCCGCTGAGAGGATAGTATTTTACAAAAGGACGATACTCCAACATATCCCTTTTAATGCAAATTTTCACATTCACCACGAAATCCAGTAAAAGCTTTCCTAGACCTTATATCGATGGCTATCCTACTAGTGCTATCATAGACTACTCATGTTTACTGTCGCTGCCCTCTACCAGTTCAATGTCGATCTTTCAACAATTCTGCCGTTAAGCTACGCACGTACATGCTTCAGACTTTAAATCCTGTTTTCATTGTATTTAAACATTTATCGAGAGTGTATTTCGAAATTGTAATTGAATTCAACATTTTACTTGAGTGACGGGTTTGACGTCAAAGTGGCGAGGAGTTGGCAAAGTATTTTGGCATATTTACTATTGTCTGGCTAGTGTTTTGCCTCTTATTGAGACGTCGCACTTGATAGAGAAAAATTTATTGTATTTTAGCTGAACTAATTTTCTATTCTGTTATTATTTCACAGGCTGGGCGAAACGATAGGGTATGAATTACGTCAGGTTATGTTTATACAATTTATCATGGAAAACATATGATCGAAGAATGGATTGGTGTGGGTTGCACTTTTCGTTTACACCGTTGCTAATTGTTGTTTGCCGTGCACATACATTATCTGGGAGTGTCCCAACGATGTGCTTTAGTTGATTTTGGATTTTGAGCAAACTTTTCACCAACATTAGGTAGGAGCATGTTCACTTGGCTCGCTCTTAAGTTCAGTGGATAGTATTTAGCTGTAGGCAGTGTACTGAGTTTTTCTGCGACTAGAGCCTAAAATATTTGTAGTTGTGAAATTTGAAGCCACGTAAAAATTTTGTAACGCGTTGTTCCTTCGAAAATAACAGTGATTCTACACCTGCCAAGATGGTGAAAGTAGGACACTGTTATTCTTTGGAGGACATTATTCTGGACAATTTCAACACTTTTAATGCTACTGATGAAAAGTTTTAATATAACATAGCTCTAGAAAGTCCTAAGTTTCTTTTTTGCGATGCAACGTCGGAACCTGTTACTTTGCTTCCACTTGATATTTTCATTACCAACCTGACATGGATTAATATCGAAGGGCATGCTAAAATGCATCACCTCAAACCTTGGCTTTTCACCATTATTATAATCACGCATTCAAAGCTATCCTCCTATAATTTCCTTCAAAGCTATCTGCTTTGAAGTCTTTTTCTGCTGTCCTTCTTGAGTCGGAGCGGGGTCCTGTTATTATTCTCGCTAAAGAAATTACACCTTATCAAAAGTATAAATTGAAATATTTAAAACAGCGTCAAACAAACAAATCATAAAGGTTATTAGTTTGTGATCACGGTTCCCTTCTTGTCTATAAATTAGCATAGACAACTTATATCATCTCTCATGCTTATCAAAGCAGAGAATATTTGATACGCTAAACTTTCGAAACCACATAGTTAAAATTTTTCAATTTTAATCATCCCGCAAAAAACAATTCGATTTGAAACAAATCATGTTTAGCTTGTAGCTATACCTCTCTCTCTTTTTTTCATCCAAATGTTCACAACATGAGGAGTAAGCTGAATGAGCGTACTTGGTTTTCGGACGCCACAGGGTATTCGGCGATCTGAATCGCTAGCGCTTTCCGCGCAAATAGCCGTGGTCGTGGCTGTGGTGAGTTTACGTATGGGTGAAGTACAGAGAGATAGCTTTTGAGAGCTGTTACTTTTCGCCAAATAGCTCAATTCAGGTATTCGGAGATAAGCTCAGTTCACTGGACGTCTTTTTCTGTAATATCGACGACGACTTCCATGATAGGGCTTTGAAGTATGGCATTTGGGTATACCCACTAAAAACACTTGAACTTGTTGGTTCTAAACACGCGCTCTACGCCAACATATTGAAGGCCCGGCGTTGGTGAATTCATTCCCGCTGTCACCATGGCATTGGAAGGGCTGGCAACCCTCGTGAGTGATTGGAGGACTACACAGATAGTGACCATAACTACGTCACCTTTTACATGGCTGGGAGTAGGCACAGTCAACACCACTGACTTTGAAGAACGCTTGGTTTAAACGCAGCCAGGCTAAACTGAAGTGAGATGGTAATGTCGAAAAACCTGAGCCTAGAAGAAGAAGCAACGCACACGGTAGCAAAAAAGGAATTGGCCAAAGCTATGTAGAGCAGTAAGCATATTCAACAGTTGATCCCATCTCAGCAGTGATTGGGGCCGTAGCAAGAGCGGAGATGGCAAGTCGCAGTACCCGGCCGGTTGATCTGCTGGTGACAGTAGATGAAGGTGTTCGTAGGAAGCTTGTTACCTTAGGAGCAGCACAGGGGTCTATCCTCGGAGCTGATCTCTGAAATATCGTTTACGATGGACTGCTGCGCTTGGAAATGCCAACGGATGCGTTTCTCGTGAGTTACGCCTACGATGTGGCAGCAAAACTGCCGAGTTTGCCCAATTCAGACTTAATCAAGTCATGTGGATGGTAGAACGATGGATAACCGACCATAGTCTACAGCTGGCACTGTCGAAGACAGAGATTGTCATGTTGACTAAATGGAGGATTCCAGCTGTCATCCTGATGACAGTGGGCTCTAAAAAAGTCCAGGCCAGTAAGTCGGTAAGGTATCTGGGAGTGAGGCTGGACACTAAGCTGTCCTACTGGGACCATAACCGTAAGATATGTGACAAGGCTCTGAGAGCCGTCGACTCACTGAGTAGCTTGTGGCTAACATCGGTGGCCGCGATGAAACGAAACAATGGCTGCTGATGGCGACAACCGACTCCATCGACAGAATGGGTAAGGTGCGTACACCGTACTCTGTAGTTTTTCCTTGCGTGTCGTCGGTTCGCTAATTTGAGGAGCAGCTACGAGTCCAAATTGTAGAAACGATGCTGCAAAACGAAAATAACTGGCGCACAGTCTCGGTATATATTGAGAAAATGCTGCGCACAAATCGAGAAGAGGGTTGTCTTTGGTAATTTCTGAAGTTAGTAGGCATCGATAGGTAAGCAAGTGCGAACCGGTTGAAGTAGTGCGAAAGCGGACTCCGACCCGAGTTTTCGTGGCTTGTAGATGGATTTTTTTTGTATGCAAAAATCTTACATAACCCGTCGTTTGTTGATCCGGAATCTTTGGAAGATTTTTTTGGCCATCTACAACAAAAAAAAATTGTTAAGACTGTTGCATCTTCTTCATATGTTTCTTTCGCTATTTTATTTAACTTGTGTTTTCCTTCCAGCTGAAAAGCTGCCAATGTTTTCGGGCATTAAAAATGTTACCAACTACCGTCGTATACCGTCGTATATTGTTTTCCTAAGTTGCTTGAGCAGATCGTTTAGTAATTCTAAAGAGCTTATTTTCTAAAGAGCAACATGAATTCATTAAGGGACGTTCTACGATTTCTAATTTAATGGAATTCATTAACTACTCCGCTGTACTTTGGACTGACTTCGCAAAAGCATTTGGCAGGATGAACCACTCATTGCTGTTAGAAAAGGTTTTTATTGTTGGTATTTACAGTTCCCTTTCTTGATCGCACCTGTCGTGTTGTTTTTAATGGTTGTTCTTCCTCCCTTTTCTATCCGACTTCTAACGTTCGCCAAGGTTATATCCTTGGTTCCTTCTTTTTCACGTTTTAACCAATGACCTTCCTTATAACTTTAAGTTGAATTCTCTTTTGTACGGTGATGACCTTTTAATTTGTTGTGCTGTCGCTTCACTAAATGATTGTGGTAGTTTGGATCTTTTGGATCTACACTTGGATCTTTTTGTTTTAAGTGATTGGTGGTCTGCGAACTCCCTTGTTCTCAATGTTTCCAAGTGTTTCGTGATCTACTTTTAACCAACCTGATCCCATTACCTTTGACTACTTTTTTTCTGGTAGTCTTCTGAAGCCTGTCGATGATTATCCGAAGTTAAAATTTGCCCTGCATGTTTCTTTTATCGTCTCTAAATCATCGAAGGTAGCTAGATTCGTTTTGCGCTGCTCGCGCTTTGCAACTGATACCGGCACAAGTGCTCGTCTATTGATTTCCTTTGCTCGTAGCATTGTTGAATATTGCTACCAAATGTGGTCTCTCCGTTTCATGTACCTGTCTAATGCTGTTGAATCCGTTCAGCATAAGTTTACTCACTGCCTTTTGTACAAGTTTAATGTTGCTTATCGTCATTACGATGACCGTCTGCTTTTCTTGAATCACCACATGCTGAGTACCCGCAAAGTATTCTTTAATGAATGTCTTCTTTACAAGCTTTATCATGGTCTAATACTCTCTTTGCTCGTACTCTTGTTTATTTTACTTCTCATGTACCTAGAATGCTTAGAAGCCATGATGAGCATCAGTTTGGTTCTCTGCCTATGGCTGTTCAATCCTTTAAATCTCATATTTCTGATTTGTTTACGTAGCTTCTTCATTGTGTATATTGTGTTGTTTTTTCGCTTTATTTTTTCTTGTTTTTCCTTGCTCATATTTTTGTTTTTTGATTTATATTAATGATTTTTTATGCAATCTCATTTTATAGTTGAATTGATCTGTTAGCTGGAATTTGAAGATTTTTTGACACATCTAGGTTATATTGCAAAGCATCGCCGGCAGTCACTTACAAACCGTCTGTCATCATTAATTCTCGTATATTAATACTCTACTCATTTAATCTCCTTAAGATGTAGGCAATATAGCCTCATTATAAGTATATTTTTCTAAAAAAAAACCTTCGCCGAATTCAGCAATAAAAAAAATATATTCACATTCTAACTCGACGGCAGTTTTCACTACATCATAAATCATTTAAATTGCCTTATATTCTTCTTAATTTAGCACCGTTTCCATATCAACCGCACGAAACGTACTGTAAATGCATAAAATCCTCTAAATAAAACTACATTTTCCTAAGCAAAAATCTCCCTCCAAAGAAGCGGACGACAGCGCAAAACTTTCACCTGACAAACTTTGTTGCGTTTAACGGAAACTCTATTTTCAACAATTATGTTTTTTTCTTCATACGCTATTGTAGAAGGGGAACAATCAACAGGAAATCGTGGTGCGGGCATGAAATAATATCGAGTTGCTTTGACAAAGTACAGGTAGATAAACTAACAACATGATGCTCTTGGTGTGAAAAGATAAGATGTATTCTTGAAAGTTCATCGAGAGGCTGCCAAAGACTTGAAAGATACAAGCTTGAGATAAAATAGCAGAAAATAACCAAGGACTTATTTAAAAAAAAAGTGAAACATACTGAGAGAAATACGTAGTCTTGAGACAAAATTTTGAGAATTAAGTGGCATGTCTTTACAAAAAGCAAATTATGTTTAAAATGTTAATAGCTCTTAGTCTGCTTAAGGGCATATGTTATGAAAAGGCAACCTGTTAAGATCATCGAATTTATTATGAGATTAACATGAAAGATTCTGAGTATGCTACGTTGCCAGGTGGATAATTAGATAGAAGAGTACTTAATGAGAAAGATAGCTGTGCAGAATCAATGTGAATTTATATTTTTTCATAGAATTTTCTTTTAAGATTGCAGATTTTGAGTAAACTATTTCTCTTCCAACAAACTTTTTCCAACATTTCTTTTAACTTCTCAGTACTTAATTTAGAGTTTCGGACATTTCGGATTAAATTCTGTTGACAAAAAATTTGGCATATTGTCCAGTCAATTTCATGATAAATATTTTTGAAGGGATGTGAAAATTTCATGTACATATGTACTTATTGATAGAGAATATGGTAAAGGTTTTCTGCGCTACTAACCATAAAGGGCCTATCTACATTTTTGTCATTTTTGAGTTAGCACCGGATTCAAAAACTGTATATTCAATTACATCATTCTACAAAATATGAAAAACCTATCTTTTGTGGAAGTATGTTAAAATCAGTAATGAAAATTCCCCCCATCTACAAAAAAACGTCACATTACTAATCATAAAGGTTTTATCTATTGCAAATAAAACCTTTATGCTTAGTAATGTGTAGATAGAACCTTTATGTTTAGTAAAGGCGACAGTGTTTCGTTTCATGCTAAGTCCTATCTACATAAGACCTATCTTCCACAACTATTTTCAACGTGAAAGCTTTTACTTGAGATGTGCTTCAAGTAAACGTATTTGTATCCATGTTCAAACTTTCGTAGCGTTTGAAGGTGTCCGCAGCATTTAGAAAAACAGAAATCATTGAATATCTCGAAAGTGCTAAAATGTAGATAGGCCCTTTATGTTTAGTGGGGCAGTGTATTTCATACTAGCAAACCAATTCCAAAATGTTCAGTGTTAGCCTTTAATATAAAAAAAACTCTAGCGCACCTGAACCGCTAGAAACACTAATGTTCGAAGAACAATAGAAGAATCATGCAGATTTTGAATGCTTATTCTACCACACGAGCTGCTTATTATAGCCAAACTGTTTCAAACGCCACGTTTTACTATGGTCTCAAGAATGCATTATAACTCATATGGTGGAAGGTTTCAGATATTACCACTGGCATGCATTTCAAAGTTTATGAGAGCAAAACACTTATTCATTAAATTCGTTATCAGTTGCTTATTTCACAAGACTTTGAAAGCAGCATCTTATATAACATCAATAAAGTAAATGCTCAGTGCCTGCAGCAATGTAACTAAAGTTGGTGTTTGGGGCTGCGAACCGAAAGATTTTCAGAACTTTGGGAATTCAAACATTGGTTATTTATTTTCATTGTAAATGTTTCCGGTATGATTACTAACTGTAAGTATTTATTTATACAAAAATAGCACTACCGACTCGTGCTGGCAACCTTTTGCCAGTATCAAAGCCAAAAATATATCACATCTGCTTCACGTTGAAATTAAGCTACCCTGCGAATTTCCTCTCGATTCGATGACTGCATTCGAAGTTATAGGAGTACAAAGAAACTCAGGGTTACCAGCCGCGGCATTTTTCAAATAATCGAAAACTTAATATTTGTTGTTTATTGTCTCTATAATATCATCACCATTTGAAAATTTTACGATAAAGTCACTTAATAAAAATATCTATCGTAGCTTTTCAGCCAGATTCAGCTTGAATAATGCCTATAAAAGGTTCCATTAGTTGTATGAAGTTCGTATTGATTTCATGACTGCACTAAAAGCTAAGGGGCAAAAAGCTTTATTTGCCTGAGCGAATTTTCAAAACCAGAGACAAAAAAATTACCATAGCTGGCAGCACCAATCGAAATTTTCAACCGAATTTCTATCAAACACGGCTTAGAGCAAGGTTCAGCTAGTGTGGCAATTTCATGAAAATTTGATAACTAAATCAGAATTCATTGGGCAAAAAATAGTTTGTTTTCTTGGAAATTTTTCAAGATGGCACCACTGACACAGAGTTACCCACAATTCAAAATCGCTTCTATCAGACCTGGTCCTACTTAAGTCCAATGTATTCTGTAAATTTCGACTGTATCTGATTATTGGTTCGTGAGTTCCCGTGAACAGAAGTTTTTGATGCTAAAAATATAGGTAATTTGGGAAAGTGTTACCGTTCTTGTCCGACATGAAATTTCCAAAGTTTTACTTTGACTGTGTAGACAAAGCATAAGATTTGTATACAAGTTGGTTTTTATTGTAAGAAACGGACAGTTTTTAGGAGATTCGATGGTTTGAATGTTTTCACTTTCAGTGCCTGCCGTAGCTACAGAGTTGCCAGCAAGTTCACCAAGAACTGTGCAAAGGTGCGACTTAGCAACGTTAATACGTCCTAGTAAAAAGTTATCGCAATTCAAAAATTTTTAAATTTTCCCAATCTCATTTTAGGCGCCTAGTGCACATATAGGGTTAAATATTTCAAAAACATTATCATATTCACATTTAAAACACGCTCAGAATTCATTACCTAAACTTTTTTTTTGAAAAGTTATTTTTTGACAGAATAATAGGTATATTTAAAATATCACTAAAATGGCCGCCGGTGCCAAAGGGTTAAAGACTGTTAACTTTTTGTGAGACTTGGCACTATTCTGCATATACATAAATGTATCCTGAAAGTTTTAGCTCAATCGGATGGCGCGTTCCTGAGATTTTTTCCCTGAATCTCTAAACTTTTTACCGTTGGGGTTGGTATTAAGGTGAGCGCAGATGAGATACAAAGCTGCTTCTTTAAAAAAACAAACTATACCGATTCGCTGAAAGTGTTTGTATTACATTTTCATCGTATTCTTCAAAAAAGAAGGTAATGAACAAGATGCGGTCTGAGAAAAGAAAACTGAAGGCTGATATTTTTGGGGGTAGTTATAATAACAATCCCGTTTATATAAACGATTCATTGACTAGCTATAACAGATTGTTGCTAAGAGAGGCAAAACTATTAAAACAAAAAACAAATGCAAATAGGTGTGGGCTAAGGATTCAACCATTCTAGTCAGAAAAAAAGAAGAGTAAGGAATCGACAAGATACTTTAAACTTTTAAATATTCATTTACTATGTCATTATTTGATACTGGCAGTTCTTCTTCCTTTTCTGACTCTAACTCTTTCAACTGCCTTTGTGTTGAGCATCCATACGGTAATATCAACGCAAACTTCTCAGCCGTTCATCAAAACATTAGAAGCTTGCGAAAAAATTTTGATCTTTTTGTGTAATTGCTAGTTTCACATATGTTTTCTTCTGTGTCTACAGACTTCATAAATTTAACTGTGGTGTTTTTACCGAAGAGTTTTCAAAATTTTTAGAATCAATAACTAGTAAAAATGTAATACTCCTAGGAGACTTCAATATCAATATTTTATCGAATAGTTCGGAATCTGACTACTTAATCTCAAATCTGGCGTCCTATGGCTTCGAATCTTTAATTACTGAACCCACTCGTGAATTAAATGCTTCAAAATCTTGTCTAGACCATATTTATCTGAGGCTGCACAAAAACAACACTATCCTTTACAAGTCCGCGGTACACAATCTGCATATGACGGATCATAGTTTAATTTTAATTCAGCTAAATTGTAACAGAAATAGACGAGTTGGACATAATTACATTCCATGTCAAAACATTGACTTCCAATCTCTGAAAACAGCTTTAGATCATGAGATATGGAAAGAAGTATATTTGGCTGATAATCCCTCTACAGGCTTTGACCGCTTTCTTTGCATCTTAGAGCGTCACATTTCAAATTCCAGCCGTAGCAGTCGCTCTAATAAACTTAAACCACTAAAGCCGTGGATGAATTTTATGCTTCTTAAGAAAATCAAGAAAAAAAACCTACTAAGCTCGAAAAATAAAAAACACCCACATAATACAAGGCTTCAAATATATTATAAAAGACTTTGGCGCGAAAACAATCTTGATATCGCTGCTTGTAAAGCAAATTATTTCAACAGCAAACTTGCCCCAAATTTAGGGAATGTAAAAAAAGAATGGAAAATTGTAAATGAAATTCTAAGCAAAAACAAAAAAGATAATATCTCCAGCATAACTGTTAATGATTCCACTGTTTCTGATCCTCTAGATGTTGCTAATTTATTTAATGATTACTTTTCGTCTGCTGCAAATAAATAATTTCACTTTCGACAACTTTGAAGTTTTAAGTCCATCTTCTGTTAATGTTTTCTCCAGCCGGGAATTCTCCTCGTTGAGTAGCCTATTTTTTGAGGATTTTTCATCTTCGGAAATCTACAAAATTATTATGTCACTAAAGTCGTCAGCTTCATCATCTTATGATAGAATATCCAGCAAAATTTTAAAACAAATTGTTTTTCAAATCTCCGACATCCAATGCTTTTTATTTAATTTTAGTATCCAGAGGGGGATTTTCCCGGACGCACTAAAACTGGCGGTTGTAGTACCTGTACATAAAAGAAGGCGATAAAACTAGTTTAGGTAACTATAGACCCATATCTCTACTATCTGTTTTTTCAAAAATTATTGAAAAAGGTGTCAAACGCAGGATAGTGACGTTTTTAAATAAAATTAAGTTTTTTAACGACTGTCAGTTTGGTCTTACGTCAGAAAATCCACAGAAGGTGCCTTACTTAAATTCTGTCACGAAATTTACAGTGCTATAAACGAGTCCTAAATTCTCGCAGCATTATTTATTGATATTACTAAAGCTGTCGATCTGGTCGATCATTCCATCCTACTGCAAAAACTTTATAGTGCAGGAATAAGGGATAATGTTTTGGATTGGTTTCATTCCTTTCTTTGCGATCGTAAGCAGAAAGTTAAAATAAATGGCATCTTGAGTTCTGCAACGACTCTAAATATTGGAGTTCCTCAAGGCTCGGTCCTGTCTTCAGTATTATTTCTGATTTTTATAAATTCACTATTTTCTGAAAACTTTTATGGGAAAATTACAGCTTTTGCAGATGACGCTGTCCTGTCCTACTCCAGTTTCAATTACTTTGAAACATATCTCAAAATAAGCCACGACCTTGAAGTTTTAAGATATTGGTTCAGTGTCCATAAACTAAGGCTGAGTGACAAGACAAAATATATGATCAGTGACAAGACAAAATAGTGAGATCAGTTTGTGTTGATTTGAATTTGACTTTCCACGCCCCAACCTGCTTAAAATATCTTTTTTCACCAATGAGAGCTGAAAATGAGGTTTGTTATTCTTTTGACCAAAATGCGAGTTGTTCTCCATACTGCTTTGATATTAAAAGAGTTGATAGTTTGAAGTATCTAGGAGTGTTAATTGACACCAAATTAAATTGGAGAGATCACACCGTGTATCTGAAAGCGTATTTTAACAATTTGGTCAGACAATTGTATCACTTAAGCATATATTGCCTCTTTTCAGTTCTAAAACTAGTTTATAACGGTCTGTTTTTATCTTAACTACAATACAGATTAAGCTGCTGGGGAGGTACACATTTTAATAAACTGGAACCATTGATTGTAAAACAAAAACATGCCGTTCGAATTATTTTCAAAGTTCACCGCAGAACGCCCAGTTTTAATCTATTTCAAGCACTAGGTACACTTCCATTAAGACATTTGTATTTTTTTAAGGTTCTTAGAATTTTCTTCGAGAATTCAGATTATTAAACACCAAGAGTTTATGATTCAGCTAATCTACGGGTTAACACTAGAAATTTAGTGATAGTTCCCATTTGCAATAAATCGTACTTCAGTCGCTTTTACAGCATTGCTGCTCCTCGTCAATTTAACCTTTTGCCACCAAATATTAGAGGCGAGTCTAGAAAGACAACGTTTTCGAAAAAAATCAAATCTTGGCTCTTTTCAATTGATCACTTGGGCGTTGAAAAACTGTTGAATCCCTTAATATAACCTTTGCATTTGTTTTCAATATAATTTTTTGCTATTTTTCTCCATCTGCGGTCTTTTATATCTTAGTTTAATTTATGAGTCCTCCACCATAAATTGACGATTCATGTTTTTTTCTATCTTATTAACGGGCATTCGACTCTTGCGTAAAGCAACTGAATGCTTTGTATTTCAACTGCATCTTCTTCAGCACCATTTAAAATATCGAGTAAGTTGTATTTCTGTTTTATTTTATTTCTTTCTTTAAATTTTCTATTTTTTTATGTTAGGTATAAACGTAATTACAGTTCAGAGGATTTTGTTGAATTTATTAAAGCTGTAAGTTTATGCACATGAAATAAAGACTATTATTATTATTATATTATTAATTTTTGGATGATATATATATATATATATATATATATATATATATATATATATATATTTATATATATATATATATATATATATATATATATATATATATATATACATATATATATATATATATATATATATATATATATATATATATATATATATATATACATATATATATATATATATATATATATATATATATATTTATATATATATATATATATATATATATATATATATATATATATATTTATATATATATATATATATATATATATATATATATATATGTACATATATATGTGTATATATATATATATATATATATATATATATATATATATATATATATATATATATATATATATATATATATATGTATATATATAGAAATATGAATTTTTGGCCAAAGTGATTTTAATACTAATGTTCTTCTTCTGTAACATTGCAGATGTTTCGTATTTATAACATCAAAATTTGATCTTTTTTTTTTTGGAAAAAGACAACAAAAAACTTGTCTATTTCTTGTTAGTATCGTTTGCATGAAATCAATTTAAGCGCCGATGAATTCAACCATTAATCGGAGCGCCGCAAGAAGGGTAAAAAGCAACAAAAATACTAGTCTCCCTATTTCGATTTCTATCACTTTCAGCAAGCGGCACGTGTCCCTTAAGTTTTCTTCCGCCGAAATTGATGAATTTCTTTGACGCGACACTTCGACAAGTTTGCCACGACAACTATCACCGACGAAAGGCAACTTCAATAAACTACAAATGCTACCGTGACCTCAGTCATAAAATCAACAATAACAGCAATATCATCAATAATAACACCAGTTTCGTCATGTAGTAAACGAAAAGAGCAACACAACCAGTTAAACATTACTCATCCGGTAGCTATATAATCGTTGAAAGTGTACACTAAATGGCAAGCTCGCTGCGACCTTCCCCCGCAGTCTTATTTTCATATTTTGGGTCACCGTCCCACTTCTTGATAGTTGCTGGTCGCTTTTTTTCAGTAAATGAAACGGCACACGGTTTTCTTTGACGTCATTCGATGTTGGGATTCCATTGGACGACATCCGAATTATGAATACGTCGCCAAAAATAGTAGCAACCACAATATATGTATACTGTTTTAGATGTTTAATGCTGTTTTAGAAAAAAAAACATATTTAAGGTTTCGAGGGTGAATGGCAATGACCAGCGAAACCAAAACAGGTAGACAAACAAAAGAAAAAAATTAAGATGCCTTTTTGCGTAGGGTTGCACTATTTTAGCAATAGAATCATGCGGAATTCAGGATACCTTCTGCTATTGCGAAACAGAATTACTGAATTTATAAACGAAAAAAAATTTATTATGTTGTAGATTGAAAATGTACAGTTAGAAATGGGATCACTTCCTACCATGTAGTTTGTGCGGAATTATGTTCATTTGCTACGCCCACGCTGGGCGCAAATTGAACCAGAAGGCCAAGCAAGTATTACAAGCGAAGACATCAAATCAGTTTTAATAATACACTCATAACTAGAGAATCGCTATGAAAATAGTTTGTTGCCTCTAGTAAATTTGATAAAATTCGGAAAAGCATCTGTTTGATGTGAATCAAAAGCGCTTCAGCCGGATTTGTAGTTTGAACTTTTTCCCAATGCATTATTTTCCTTTCATCATTGAAGCATACTTTTTCGATCGATTTGTTTTTCGTGACTTTCGTTGTATACGCAAATCAAACCCACCCTAACGTTCACAATGGACCAACAGAAACGATAACGACATCAGTGTCGCACTATTTGTCTCCATTAAAAATAAATTTTCCAAGTTATTACACAGCACTAGCGCTCATCATTGTTCCGATGAGCGGTACTTGCTTTCATTTTTCATGAAATTGCAAGAAAAATCAGAAATTTTATATGAGTGCTTTGCGAAAACAGGCTGTTCTTTGTCAAGTTTGTGTCTCTACTTCTTTCCATTTGCATACACAGAAAGCGATAGACTACGTTGATGAAGAATATTCCCATCAGACGGTGGCCATATGGCTCAAACAAAATATGCTTGGTGAGCAGAAAAAAATGAATAACAGCAAGTGGACATTAATGTTACCTCGCTATGACATAGATGTGAAATATATTGAGCGTAGTCTTGAGTGACAAATTGAAACAGGGCATCATCAGAATCAGCCAGTCTCCTTCGGCTTCCCATCAAACTCCTGGATGTACGTATATATCTCACGAAATGATGACAGAAATTTCATGTTGTATGGAATCTTTCTTAGTTCACTGCACCACACACACACACTCTCTTACACAGCGACAGCGACAATGAAAAAGGAACCTCAAATGACTCCTCGAAAAAGGATGATGAATTGTTGGGGATGTTCGAATGAAAGTTTTATCATTGGAGTATTTTGTTTCGCTTGCTTTGTTGCTTGCCCGCGTTGTTACGTTAAATAATATTATGCAGACTTCGATGGTAGCTTTCTTAAGACAGACTGATGTAGAAGACAGATTGAATGTAAAAGAATAGAAAAGAAGGAGAAAGTCGAATGTGAAGGAAATTACTGTAATAGGATTTTCTTCGAAAAATTGTTCGGCGAAGGAAAGTCGTAAAGATCAACTGTTGCTGAGAAATTTAATTAAAATTTTTATTATGTGATTCAAAGCATCATTACGAGATGATCACAGATAATTTTCAAATGTATGTCACATAATTTCACTCGATTACAAATAAAGGATGATGATTTTCGAATCTGAATTAGGGTATTAAATTTGTTATAGCTTTTTGTGAGTGCATTAATTTTATTCCACATGGAAGAAAAATATAATTCTTTCTGGAACCCGTGAGGTTTAGATGAGTTGAGATATATATTATAATCTGGAACACCGGTTGATGCGATGCTTATTCATTAGCTCCGCCATTAATTCCCTTTTAACCGCTGAACTACATTGCATCGCACCGTTCGGTAGTCTAGAGTCTCGAAACGGTTGTCAAGGATCAGAAAAGATAAAAAGTAATAGATTTCCATAGTAGTGGACACATTCGACGGCAACACGACGCAGCAAAGCGCAGCCGAGCGTGCTTCAAGTTGAAATGGTTTCAACTTTGACGCAGTTAACACTTGACGTTTGAGACGGTAGAAAGTTGAATTTCGGTTTGAATTTAACTTGAAATTTAAATTACTTCGTTCAATAAAAGTGAATTTAGTGAGTGAAATCCATTGAATTTCGATTTCAACAACTGAGTTGAATTGTAATCTGAAAGATATGGTCAGGCGTTTGGCATTTCGGCACGTTGTAGTGTAATCAGACAATTTCGTTCGTTCAGCCTACATTGACTATAATGCAGCCATAATACTTTCGGCCAGAATAGTAATGATGCAAGGAATATGATGTTGTTATGTGAATTGTTGTAAGAAAAAAATGTAAGAAAACAACGTTGAGAACTTCAAGATAAGTGATGGCTGTGCTACTTCATTGGCAAAATTCAATGTTTTTCATTTTGAATTTCTCTATCAAAACGTCATCACTATCAAATATTTTCCAATCAACAAATATTTATTCAAATAAATCTCATTATTCTAAAAATCCTTTTCCTTGACTACTGTTTTGCATTTATGTATATGAATTGAAATCCTGATCGGCTTTAAGATTCCTAAATCTTTTCTAATCTATCCGAACAAGATAAATCATTTCTACTCAGATCATCGCGACAAAGAATTAAACAAATCCTGGCAACCAACAATAAAAAAAGTTAAAATTTATCTCTTTGTTCCCAAACCTTTCCAGCAGTCGCATATGATACATAATAGCATAAAACATCCAGACACGTTGAGTATCTCAAACTTTTCCGACGATGATTCGCTCTCATACAAAGGTGATAAATACACGTCACGTTCTTTTAATTCTAGAGAAGTTTTCCGACAATATCGAAAACTTTGCACTATGAAGAGTTGAATGTGCAAAAAATACACGAAAAGGAAGAAAAGAGAAAGAGGAAAATATTTGAAACTTTCATATGTAGGTGCCGTTGTGACTTGTGAATGTTTAGAGGTAAGAAAGACGCCTAAAAATACAAATGAAATCGATAATTATGAGTTTCAATGTTGGTTCAAATAAAGTTTGAAGAAGTTTTTATGAGTTTTGACGATATTATTGGCTGTATTGTAAGTCAGCTCGGCACTTCGTAAGTGTGAAAAAGATTGCTATCGATTGAAATCTGTCAGTTCGAAACAAAAAAGTGCTAATTTTTCAATTAAGCTTATCGACTGGGCCGACAATTGCCTGATTGTCCAAAAATATTATTTATGCCAGTTCCATTGATTAACATTTTCATTTATTCTGACCTCAGAGTCACGAGAGTAAAATAATTATATGAACACTTTATGTTAAAAAACAATTTTGATTTCAATGCACTATTTTGTAATAGGATTAAACTTGTTCGTTTGACGGCTGTCTTAAGACTAACTTCTTATAGTTACCTGAAAGTACATTAAGATATCGGACACCTCACATTGTTGGAAATGCATAAAATACATTTTCACAATTCTGTACAATACCGTAAATTGCTGAAAATTCACAAAATGCATTTTCGCAATTCTGAATAGATCTACATCTCTAGACTATAAACCATTTTCCAGTTTAGGTGAGAATTTGACTCCACTTCGGTCACGTTGCTGGCCGAAGTGTGAGAATTTGTTTTTGTAGAATGCAAGGTTTTCGATAACGTAACTCGGGTTGTAAACAACTGGTTTTGTGAGCTTGGCACCAAAAGATACAGCCTGGTTGCATCCGATAACAAGGAAAAAACTCCAAGAATATCATTAATGTCCTTGTTTTTCATAATTTTTGTGACAAGCACAGAATGTCTATGGAACTCGTGTTGTCTAGTGGGTAGAACACTGGCTTCTTGTATGTATAGTCCCCGGTTCCAATTAAAGCTCAGACGAGAGACTAGCCCAGTGAAATTTGACATAAGAAAGGCGAAACTTCGGAAAAATTAGGGGAAAGCTGAATTTAGGTGTGAACCTTGATACTGGCGAGTTGAGCAAAATGTTCAAAGCTCCCATCGATCCGAGTGCTGCGTTGCTTTTTATACGGGGTCAGAGGATACACTTTCTTATCGGCATGTTGACATTATCCGATTTTGATTACGACTTAGAATGTTTGTGAGTTTGTTTTTCTATGTTTAAAAGGCCCATAAAAAACATGTAAGCAAACTTATCTACCACACTCTAGGGTAGATGGAAAAGTGTGCTCCAAAAAATTATCCCCTCCACTTTGCGATAAAATGGTATCACCGAGCTTCCATCCCCAATCTTCAGGGATGAGCTCGTTTCCTACTCGTTGCCCACTGTTAAACAAGAGAGCATCACCAGATTATCCTGTCAATTGCCTATTCTTGACATCGTAGGACCACCCTCACACCCTACCCACCTCCTAACCACCCCCGCAAACCAACCACCCTGAAATAACCGGTTCTGTTGTTGTTTTTTCCATACCGTCTTATCCCATGAACGGTCAGGACAAGGTCACGTAATTTCAGGTAAAAATTGGTTTCGAGGCTTTGACGCTATGCAGTCATCACAGGATTGGCAAAAAACTAATTATTCGGGGATAGTCTGCAGGGGGTTGAGCTCCTATAATGTCAAGAATGAGTGTTGACAGAATTATGCCGTGATATTATCTTGCTTTTTCATATTCCTATCCTGTGCATGACGTCACAGGGCCATGATACGTTACCAAACCTATTTTCACCTGCAATGTTGTTGCCTTTTTCTGCTCCTTCATCCCTTACAGGATCAGAAACACAGTTTACATCCGACAAGAGAGTAACGAGCAGATGCCCCTCGAAGTTTTATAGCAAGTGGTGGTGGGGGTTGGATAACTTTTCGGAGCACACTTTTCCACCTAGCCTGCAGTGCGGTAGATATGTTCGTTTATATGTTTTTTATGGGCCTTTTGAACATAGAAAAACAAACTCACAAAGATTTCAAGTCGTAATCAAAATCGGATAATATCAGCATGCCGTTGAGAATGTGGATACTGTGAGTTATAAATGTTTAGATCAATATATCTCAAAAACGGTTATGGGTACAAGAAAAAATTCTTTTATAGGAAATTTTCTAAGCTACAAATTCATTATACAATGTTTTTATTAAGGAAAGGTCTCTTTTGGTGACCTTTGACTCCGTATAAAAAGCAAAGCAGCACTCGGATCGATGGGAACTTTTGACATTTTGTTCAACACGCCAGTATCAAGGTTCACACCAAAATTCAGCTTTCCCCTAATTTTTCCGAAGTACCATGTTAAATTTCCCCAGACTAGACCGCACACCAAGCTCTAAGCTCATACCTAGCTCCGAATAGTTACCTTTGTTAGTCAGGGGTAAAGTGAGTCGTGGAACTAATCACTTTACACTCGTGTTGACATTGATGGTAAATTTGTGAATGAAGCTCTCTACTAGTTTCAACCCAGGACCCAACAAGGATTCTCGTGGGGTCACGTTACTTGACAGCATATCTATAACTGCGAAAATACATCGGAGGCCGTATGCTACACGACTGACGATCATGATGCAAGTCCTCCTTGCGATATCATTGAGCATATCGTAGCTGCATCTGCAAGAGTTTGCGTGCCTCTTATTCTAGGAGCTGACTCTGAAGCGCACCATAAATTGTAGGGTACCTCCGAATCTGATGGCCGAAATGAAGTGCTCGTTGACTTTACCTTGGCCTATGACTGCCAATGCCGGTAATGAACCGGAATTCGTCACCACTAATTCGAGGATAGTTTTTGCCGTTAGCGTAATCAGTGAGCGTAAATTACATCTTTTGAATTCCCTGATAAAAGGTAAATATTCTTAATTGTAGTCAGCCATAGCAGGACAGAGCAGGTAACCATTATTAGTAGCAAAAAATTGTTGTAGAGAAAGGTATAATTCAAGGTCCAATATTCATTGGAAACTTCTCCATCTTCATAACAGGGTGGATGAGGATCTGGATCTGACGATAAGTAGCGCTCTTTATTCTGTAGCTATGTGTCCCGGTAACCCACCCGTAGCCAAAGAAAATCTAAAGCCCTCGTGGTGGAATGTGGATTTCGTGATGATATATAAACTAATTCGAGTACCAATACTTTAACTGTCTTTATGAGCTTCCTGGAAAATCATATTCCTAAATATGTAATGTATGGCTAATGTGTAGTGTATGGCTGATGCTTAACATCCTGTTGTAGGAAGTATTATGTCCCTTCATTATGAAAACACCGAAATCTTCTGTCAAACTAGTCATCAGGTGTGAATATCTTGAGGACGCTAAGAAGTCCTGGGTTGAAAAATCGTCCTGTACGATCGCAAGACAGTCTGGGCCTCAATGGAAGCATGTTAGACCAAGGAGCTATTAAATTTAACCTACAGTACCGTCCAATGTGTAGTGGGGCGTTCTCACGGTCCATTTTCTCAAAGGATGGCACGCGCAACGTTTGGGAGTTAGTATCAATGATTTCCGGCGGTGCTGGAGTGCATCTCAAATGCTAGTTCGTTGTGTATCTCAAGTGCTAGGGCCCGGTTTTTATATATTCTTCCTATCTATGAATACGTGTGAGCTACTACAACATGTATATAATGTGAATAGTATGTATGAATTACCCATGAATTATCCATGATCGCTCAGAAATGAATGCTTGCATGTATTACATGTGAATAGAATGAAAGTAATTAGAAATACAAAATTATTTTTTCGTTTAGAAGTAAACATATTTCGTTTAGTAAATATATTTCAGTTTCCTAGCGAATGTCGGTATTTTGAAGGTACATTATTTCGGAGTTATTGGTTAACTAGAGGTAATAACTGAAGAAAACGATAGATTATTTTCAGAATATTGATATCTTTTAACAAATTGGAGTATATTTAGCTTATAAAGGAGAAATTGGTCTTTCGCTTAAAAGTATTGCTTGGAATTCTGGAAAAAGCATACATAATGAACCAAGTTTAAGAGTACTGCAATGCACTCTACATTCTGGCCGTGGCTAAGCACAATTGAATCTGGAATGGCCAACATCGTTTATCGGTTCCTGAAACAAGCCACAGCAAAGAGGAAACAACTGAAAGTTACATGGTTTCGTTCGAACAAGGGACTGTGCATGAAGCACGCAGACTTTGATTGTAGCTTTAAAACGTTTACATCAAGAAGAGAGGTTTCACTAGAACATGCGTGCGAAATCGTACAAACAAAGGCATACATTTTCGAGCCATTTGGTTTGCAGGGTTTGACTTGGATGAATGTCTCTGTAGACCTATTTACGTGTCCAAGACTGAATGAATAATAGCTTTAAAACTTGTACCCTCTGCTGTTTGTCGTTTTGGTGGTCGTCTAAAAAATATGAGGTCCAAAAAGTGCTTCTCTGCGAATGATTTTTTTTCCAAACTAGATAAACATTTTCTCGATCTAAGTGTTATTAACTGTTCCATTCATAAGATCTATCTCATCCCAAATAATTGCATTTTTAGTTTGAAAATATTTGCTTTACATGTTTATTATAGAAAAAATTTAGTGAAAAATGAAGAAATTTATCACAAACTTTCGATTACTGATTGAATTTTTTAAATTATTTTTTATAATTCGATTATCAAAGCTTTCGCCATTTCCTAATTGCATTCCTTTTTCTAAAAACTCTTTTATAGCACCATAGCTATTGATAAAATATTTGGAATTGTGAAATCTCATTGATCTCATCTGTTTCAAACACATGTGTGTAATTCAAAAAGTTCAGGTAAAGGCATTCGATGATATTAAAATAAGATGTACACGTTTCGATGATGAAGCTTATGCTCATCACAACAAGGTTAGTTTTCTGAGCTAGCTGCAGCTACAAATATAGATGCAAGTTTTTTTACCTTAATTTCAGTTTGTGTACCTCCTTTTTGCTCTTTCTTGACACTAGCAACACCATAAGATCGTCAAACAACAGGCAATTCGCTGAGCCCATAGCTGTTTAAAAGGCTAAAATTTAAGTCTACTAAAGTCGAGACATCTCTCGTTTCTGAAGAATTTACAAAGCCTAAAAACCTTTCTTCCACTGCCTTGCCCTGCATCGTCTGCTATAATGGCTATCAGCCTGCAGTCTTTTATTACATCTGTTCTCGTGAAAGATTTCAGCAATTATTTTTAGCGCATACTTTTGAAACCATTTACACTGAAAAAATCCACATAACGTCCAGAGCTATGTAACATAGCGCATTATTTATGGCCCCATACGTTATGTACATAGTGCTCTGAGCTATGCAATATGGCTCCCAGCGCCATAATTACATGGCGCAGAAATTATGGCTCCGCACACTATATTACATAGTGCCATGTGCTATGTAATATGGCTCATGGCACTCCAATTATAACACGCAGCCATACTGTGTGAGGGGATGTATAAATATCAGCAAGTAAAATTTGAGTATTGCTTCATGAGTAAAGGAGAGGATATGGTCTTTGATGTCATTTATCCCTCGAAAATTTTGTCGATAGAATTCCAACACCTAACATCAACTGTTCTACCTCCAGATGCTCAGAACTGAGAAGGCTCGTGGCCTTTTGTTGGATGTGAACTGGATCATCTTCAGATGCACTGAAAAAACACATAGCTCCAGGCGCCATAATTTATATACTTGTGGCGCCATGTGCATAGTCTATTTCGAAATATAAAATAATTTCAATTTTAATCATCTCACACAAAAAAATCCATTTATTTTTATTACCTCATTTTGTGATCTGCAACAAAAGTAGTTTGCAGCTTTGTTTTACAAAATCTCAATTATGCTTGGGGAATGATTCATTAAATCCCGAAAGGTTACCGCGGCTATATCTGGCACCATTTTCTTAGTGTTCCCCAAAAGCAAGCCCTTCACGACTCAGACACATCGAAAGGTCGATTACGTTTCCTAAATACTCTCGGTTCATCTTGACGATATTTATAGTCTCTTCATGCATCGTTTCACTTACTGTTTTTCCGACACTCTTTGAAGCATATGCCCTCGTACGCTTTGTACCTAAGTTTTATCTGATTCAGGAGCACTTCTCCAAGTTTCTTCCATTTATTGAATTTAATGACTCAATTACTTCATAGTTATTCCATTCAAGTTTTGCTACAAACTTAAAGCTTCTACTATGCAAGGCCATGGTCTTGCCAGTAGTAATATTTTCACGGGAAACCTGGGCCTTAACAATAGAAAATGCGAGCTCTCAAACTTGATCACATATAACCGATGAAGATTTAGCTCAAAAAGTCTATGCGAACAGGATTATTTGGAAAAGACACCAAAACAGGCCTCATATTCAATGAAACGATAGCATACGTGAGGATGCCAAAAATTTATAATGATACTAACTGAAAATTAGCAACACATAATCGGTACGTCCAAAAAAAACACATAATCGGTACGTCCAGTAAAACTGAGCTTAGTAAGAAACCAAAAATAAATTCAAAAAATGCTCAAATGCTATATGAAAATAAAATGTCATATAAAATTACGTTTGCTGTTTCACATGGTTCTACGTACTCAACTTCTTTCAGCTAATAAACTTGCGTTCACGTTTCTACAATTTTTTAAACTATTCGATTCTATTTTTTTTAGACAAAACAAACACAATTGAACAAGCCCAATTGTTCAAATTAAAAATTATTAATCTAATGCTTTCTGCTTCGCTTTTATTTTCGATGAATTCATTTGGTAATAATCGTTATCTCTCTCTACCCCACCCAAATTGAACATATCAACTGCAATAACGTTCTTGTTTATAGTTTTTCCACCGAAGTCATTGTTTGTTACAGTCATTTCAACGAACTGTTTCCCTTTTAGCAGTTCGAGCTTGTCTTTTCAGAACGCTTTCAACAGCTAAGTACTAGAGTTGAGTCGTACTTCGATTTTCACATACTAGTACGAATACAAAAAAATATCTGCTCCAAATACCTGTTCCAAAAATACTACCAAGTATATTTTGAAGTATGTACATACGTAGGTATAAGTACATGCGATTTGCAGTCATGTAATGAAACGGTATGATATGCTCTCCCCCACCCACCAGACACAAAGCTCCCAGGCTAGAATGGTGATGGTACAGATGACCGTGAAAGGATACCGCGCCATTAGTCCGTGCAGCTTGTCCGTAACTTTCCAATGGTCGGTCACTTATTTGGCAAGTCTTTCTCCAATCCAGGATCCATCTAAGGGAAAACAATCAAATTCAATCAATTTAATTTGATTTTCGTTTTAATATATGCACAAAACACCTCCTATATTCGTTCAAACTAAAAGTGTCGAAAAATTTACTAAGGTAGGACCAACTAATCCTGTTGCCATCTATATGGCTTTTCATCGATCGATCTCTGATACCACATTTTTTCTGGCTAATCTAAAGCAGTTGGTGTTCCACTTCGCCTCACTGAAGCATGAAGTTTGTCAGAAATTTTATTAAGAAATGATAAAAAAAAATGTTTCGTCTTTTAAACATGCACCCAGTAGGGAGCAACCTCGTCGGTAAGGCTGGACATGAGTCACAACCCCGGTAGGGTTGGAATGCAGTCACGAGGAGGGATTCAGCACAGCCAGAGAAGCCAACTGGCAAACCAAAAAGGATCTCAACATTTTTAGTGCTACTTTCAGTTTTTCCGGCGGATTTAATTTTGCCGTATTTTAGAAACTACGCCCTTTTTCTCACACTTGTATGGAAATTTCGCCCGAATCATTTCAGAAAGGTCCCCGAATTCATGCTAGACCAAAAAATAAATTTTTGGATAAAATAGACGTTTTTGCCCAATTTCCCCTATCAAAAATTTTTTCGCGCTTAAAATATCACTTATATACTCCCCGATCACTTCCAATCATCGAAAGCGCCGTAAAGGGAGATTTTGCAAAACTATGGCCAAAAAAACCGGTACTCCTCTACAAAACCGAAATTTTTGTATCACAGTAATTGTCGCTTTTGCGACCGTTATGTCCCAAATCACTCTAACCCAAAATTGGCCGATTTTGTCCGATTTCAGCTACTTTTGCCCTAAAAACTTTTTGAATAATTTTGAATAATATAATAAAAATAAAATACTTGCAAGTTCGAAAATACTCGCAAGTACGAAAATACTCGATACGAAAATACGCGATACGAAAATACTTGCAAGTACGAAAATACTCGATACGGAAATACTCGATACGAAAATACTTGCAAGTTCCAAAATACGCAATACGGAAATACTAGTATCGAGTATTTTTGAGCTTGCAAGTATTTTCGTATCGTGTACGAAATACTCGTGAGTATTAAAGCACCTGCAAGTATGAAATACGAGTGCATATTAATATTAGGATACTATGACGTCACTGTTTAATTGAAATGAATCAAATGGACGAAATTTATTAAGGAAATTCTTGATTACATGTATAGTTCACAAAAATATTCGTACCTAGTATTTTTGAATTTTGTACTAGGTACTGACTGCTCCAAAAAAAATACCTATTCCATATAGCTGTTTCAGTATATACGCTTCATCTCTGCTAGGTACACTATTAACGAAGGAGCAAATGTACAATTCCGAAAAAAATTTTTTTACATAAACCATCCACATCTGGTACCGTGAATAGAATAAAGCAAAAATTTTACTAATATCTTTGTACCTTTTCCTTAATTTGTTATTCAATGGTTTGTTTTCACCTTTTTCGGATTCAGCGGTTGCATCGTGTTGTTGGGGTGGAGTTTTTTGGAGTGCCATTAATTATCGTTAAAGATGTCGACGTGCAGGTCGCTATGCTCGAAAGCATAGCCTCCAACAAATTGCTTTGTGTGAGATAGAGGCTCAAGAATTGCCCAGCTTTAAATGATATAGAGGAGACGGTTGGTGGGTTTGAAAGCTAAGCAGAGTAGATGATAATTCCCGTAAGATACAATCAAAAACACTTCGGAAATTTCGAAATAATTGATGAAGAGTGTTTTGTTATATCTGACCAATTTGGTTTTTGGTATTGACCAATTTCAATTCAAATTTGGACTGGAGTGATTTAATTAAAGAACCCCAGAAAAACAAATTAAATAAATTTTCAATAGAATCAAAATGTTGTACTTGCGGTCATCCTTTGTGAACTAATTCTTTTGAAAAGCCAGTTCTAAGTGGTATTCATTTTAGCGCTCAGTGTGGGCTATTAATGCAGATGATGAATATTAATGTTTGCATTATAGTTTAATTTAGGAAAATGCACCGACAGAGAGTCAAGAGATTCAACGTGTCTTATCTATCAACCTGTTAACTGAGGAATATACTTTTGCTCAACTCGTTTCACAATGGGGGATTTTTTTTTCGCAGCGCAAAGTAATGCAATATATCAATACAAAGATTCAGGGAGTGCGTCACTCGTTCGACCTGAAATTTTCAGGATATATCGATGTATATGTACTAGAAGTTGGTCGAAATCAAGATCAAATTAAGATACTATGAACCTTTTGGTGGCGGTGGGGGTTTTGGTGAAGAATAAGTTACTTCTGTGTTTCTATGGAAATAAGCAATTTGGAAAAAAACATATATGCGAAATATTGACTAATAATGTTTTCAGCTTGTTCATGATAACGTGGGCGCTGAGTGCGTTAAAGTAGGCACATAATGTTTTTCAAATTTTGCAATGTGATAATTTCTGATGAAGTAATCATGTTTATATTTCAACAATGTTTATATGTCTATTACTGTGCTGTTTTAAAGTAATTCAATGCTAGTCAGTAAAAAATTCAGAAAAATAACTACATTTACACTACTTTCCATAATTCATACTATGGACTATTTTGCAGTGATTCACCAAGATCCTGTCCTTGATGGCTTTACTACATGCTCAAATACGAACCAATTCCAAATGTGCCATATCGGGATCTTGCTTCACGATTAAAAGTTCTCCTGACAAAAATTCCATCATGCCGTAATACGACTAAAATTTTTCATCACGAAAAATGTCGCCATGTGCATTGCAGTTGACTTCTTAGTATGACGAAATATTTCATCATAAGCAGTTAACAGGTTAAAGCGCTAGACACACAGCAAAAAAACAGTTTGAAAAAAACAGTTTTTTTGAAACTGTTTTTTTTTTTCAAATAGTTTTCGTTTTCTGAAAACAACAGAAACGCCCATCACTAATGGTAACACCCAGTATCAATCTGCTGCTGGTCGAGTGAAAAAAGTTTTCAAAAAGTTTCAAAAAACAGTTGTTTTGGAAAAAAACAGTTCGTTTTCGTTTTCTGAAAACAACAGAAACGCCCATCACTAATCGAAACACATTTTGCAACAGTAACATACGTTACCGCTCCGAGCAGTCAAGCAACGAAATCGGTTCGAATCGATGTCGTCGCTACTATCAAATTTTCAATCTTTGATCGCTGCTTCGACATGGCCACTTCCATTTGAAAGTATATGATCGATTTCGGCGCGTTGCTTGACTCGACGCTCTCGTCGTTCCGTCTTGTCCGTACCCTTAGGCACTCCGTACATGGGTCGTTAGCAATGCTATACGTGAGAGATGCGTTTGACACTTGTCAAGCTCGCGAGAAAACGAGTGCCGTCATCATCGTATTATGTCCACACACGGGTCGTCAAGAAAACGTCAGTATGCGTCGTAAAATCATACCATTCGGGGCATTTTCCCACCTCCCCCACGAATCGTACGTTGCCGTCATCCATCGCGCTTGCAAAAACGACTACTCATTCGACTTGAGGCCTGCAATGCACAACGCTTGAGACGCACTCAATGTGAACCGACTACGCTTCTCACTCTTCATGATAGGCTAACGCTCCGTTAGCGGTCACCCATTGATTTACATAGGTTGTGACGACCAAGCGTAGAAATATCGCATCTACAACGATAGCTCAACGACCCGTGTGCGGATTGCCTTAGCCTCTTCGCAAAACTTGTGTGAAGTTTCATGTCCGACTACGACGACGTCATCATCGCCTGACCGATTTTGAAATTTTGTACAGCTCTGCCTAGTCTATAAGCAACCAATAAAAAAGAGTTCGTAAGAATGTATTTCAAATATCAATCAATTTATTTAATTCAATTTTTATTTTTCTTAAACAATAATAAAAATAACTTGTTGACGCCAAATTTCCTGGAACGTGTTAGCAAAACAGCCGAAATAACGGTACTTTTGTTCTTCTGGGTAACAAAACAAAGAATCAAAAGTCTACAAGCAATAATTATAAAGAGATTTTACAATGTTAAACTTAAATTTTTCATGTTGAAAATAAAAAATTCTTTGTAGATTTTTTTAGTTTTGTAATCACTGGATTGCATATTACGTTTTAAAATATTCAAATATATATATTTATCCATCGTTGTCTCCACAAACTCCAGGTTGCCCGTACCATTGGCTGCCATACAACCCCAAACCCTCATTCCGCCACCTCCATGTTTTACGGTTGGGTAAAGATTGCTCTTATTGTATGCTTCTCCTCGCTTACGCCATATAAATTTGCGTCCCCTTTTACCGAAAATACAGAACTTCGATTCATCGGAAAAAAGCACGTTGTTTGAGAACTCTTCAGGCATATTTAAGTATTTCTTTGCGAAAGCTATGCGCTGTTTTCGATTGATTAAAGAAATAAGCGGTTTCTTTCGTGCTCCTCTAGCATGAAAACCAGACCGTCTCAAAATTCGTCGTGCAGTAATGACAGAAATACTTTTGGCAAATCTTTCCTGAACATCATTTGCAATTTGCAATGCAGTCAAGCATGGATTATTCTTCACTGCATTCAATATTGAGCAATTTCCATGGGACGTCAGCTTCGGTGGGCGACCAGAATGAGGTTTTGACGTGATAATTCCGGTAGTTTTAAAATTTTTTATTGCGGTATACACTGAGCAGTGTGATCTTCCAACCAATTGTCCAATTTATCGGTTTGCCTTCCCTTCCTTCTAGAGCTTAATGATGATTTCCCTCTTGCGGACACTTATTTCTTTTAGACTCCATAATAACAATTTTAGCTTTTTTTACAAAAAAAAAACAAGAGACTTTATTCTAGCTATCTGATCAATTCATGTATCAATAAAATAAAATAAAAATTTTAAGCACATTACCTTCTGCTCGCTCGCAAGATCGCAACAATAATGACCGCTTGTAGACTTTTGATCGTTTGTCATGTTACGCTGAAGAACAAAAGTACTGTTATCTCGGCTGTTTTGCGAACACGTGTAAAGAAATTTGGTGTCGACACTGTGCATTGAATATTTCATCAGAAAAATAAAAGCTGAGTTTGCTAATTTGTTCACTTTTGGAAAAATATTCTAAATAACATTTGTTTTATTGGTTGCTTGTAAACCTATGACTCTGAGCGTATGTCGTTGACGCATCGCATTCTGTGTGGCCGAAACAATACTATTCTATGCATTACAGATTCATATACTGAACCTCGTAAGTTTATCTTTCAGGGAAACTTATAAATCTTTCTGGAATTTCCAAAGTCATCATTTCCATCTGAAAAAAGATAAAGCCTCTCAAATATTCCTAAAACCAACACTTTTATATAACTCTTTTGCTACGCTACGAAAAAATAGAGGGAAACTTAATAATGCAGGACTCGTTACTTTTTTGATCCCTGTTTGGTTTTATTCTCCTTTTGCTTCGTTTCAGCTCCATCACTAAAGTCGAAAACCACATGCTGAATAATAATAATTTGTTTCCTTTCGAGCGTTTCAAAACATGAAAGGTGACCCGAGGCTTTTTTTTAGGAATGAACACGCATTTTTTGTCATTTAAAAAATGTCAAACTAGAAGATCATTGAAAATATTTGTGTAGGTCATCGAATG